>AWOL01S0390574.1:0-10035 GCA_000715115.1 Nicotiana otophora
AAAAGTGATGTTAGGCTTTCTTTGATCTTTTTGAGTTTTGTTGTCTATCACAAATAAAATCATTCCTAGTTACCTTTTTGAGCCTATAAGTCTTTCTTTTGGCATCCGCATTACAAGCCCATCTCAATTTATTCTTAATTAAATCATTTCGATCCTTAGACCTCTTAAAGCACTTGAATTGTAAAGAGAGCGCTAGAAAGTAGTAATGAGAAAACTTGGGGTAGCTTTTGAGTGGAACCTATAGAAGGAAGAAATGTGCACTTGTGCTTTAAATAAAAATCCACTAGCGGCAAGGTAAAAAAAGAAAAGAAGGAACGAAGAAATAAATAAACAAAGGTTTCTTATTTTTGCTAGTGGATGTGATCTGAATCAGTGTGTAAAGAAGAAGGAAAATATTCTGGGGTGAGCTATCTTATGATGGTTGAAGTGTATTGAAGGAATTTTGCGCTTAAAGTTGAATATGTGATGTTATAAAGTTCTTAGGAGGGTTAGCCATTATATCCTAAATATATCCTACCCATCTCTTAGCCCACATTACAACTATAATAAAGTCCTAATTGATTTCAGACCAAGCGGGCCTACATTAATGAAGGTTTACATAAGGGAAAAACCTATGGTACCTTTTGCGTGCATGTGACTTCTTTGAGAGAGTGAGTGATTTTTTCTTCATATGTGTGAGTCCTTTAAATATATTCGATCAAGTGATTTGGATGTGTGGACTGCTTACTCTTTNATATTTTTTAGGAGCATGGGAAGTAAAGCCATTGGAAGGATGCAACATCAAGCCAAATGGTTAGAACAAAGTGCGGGGTGCGTGCACAAAGTAAAATACCCGAGAAGAAGTCTGATTACCCCATGAGCTGCTAGTGCTTCAGCCTTTGGCCTACTAGGGAGTTTCTTTTACCCTTCTATTATTTATGTTGTGCATTGGGGACAATAATTTTTTTTTAAGTGTGGGGTGAGGAGATTGTATGGGTGACTTTCTATGTTATTTTAGTTGTGTTAGTTTAATTGATGATTTTCTAGAAAATTGTTTTTTGGATTGTTCCCAACGATGGATCTCCTAGACAGTTTTCTTGAGGGATTTAAATCTAAACAAAAAAACAAAAAAAATTAGAAAATAGAAAAATAATCCCCCGTGATTTTTCTTCGTGCCTCGGTTCTTTTCCATTGGATATAACTTGAACTGGGTAGTAGTAAGTTTTTTTAGAGTAGTATGTAGGAAATAAAGGAGAAGAAATGATGTGATACGCACCTTTTGACTTGTTTGATGGTTGCATACTTAGGTTCTGGCATGTGTTTCACCTTCCCTTGATTTTAAATATAGGATGATGCCTTGAAAAAAATGAATAGCATGTGGTATAACTCCTATGTCTCGGTTGCTTGACTTGTGTTTACTTTGTGCTTTATGCTTAATATATCTCTTGGATTTATGAATACTTGTTTGATTGAGAGTTCAAATGAAATCGTCCTTAGGGAGTCATGTGCCATGTGTGAAGTGAAGTCTTTGCATAGTCCATGTTATTGCATTTGAGTCTAGAACCTGCCCGGAATGTGAATTGAATCGAAATCCTAGGTGTTGCTCGATTTGAAAAGTGATGTTAGGCTTTCTTTGATCTTTTTGAGTTTTGTTGTCTATCACAAATAAAATCATCCCTAGTTACCTTTTTGAGCCTATAAGTCTTTCTTTTGGCATCCGCATTACAAGCCTATCTCAATTTATTCTTAATTAAATCATTTCGATCCTTAGACCTCTTAAAGCACTTGAATTGTAAAGAGAGCGCTAGAAAGTAGTAATGAGAAAACTTGGGGTAGCTTTTGAGTGGAACCTATAGAAGGAAGAAATGTGCACTTGTGCTTTAAATAAAAATCCACTAGCGGCAAGGTAAAAAAAGAAAAGAAGGAACGAAGAAATAAATAAACAAAGGTTTCTTATTTTTGCTAGTGGATGTGATCTGAATCAGTGTGTAAAGAAGAAGGAAAATATTCTGGGGTGAGCTATCTTATGATGGTTGAAGTGTATTGAAGGAATTTTGCGCTTAAAGTTGAATATGTGATGTTATAAAGTTCTTAGGAGGGTTAGCCATTATATCCTAAATATATCCTACCCATCTCTTAGCCCACATTACAACTATAATAAAGTCCTAATTGATTTCAGACCAAGCGGGCCTACATTAATGAAGGTTTACATAAGGGAAAAACCTATGGTACCTTTTGCGTGCATGTGACTTCTTTGAGAGAGTGAGTGATTTTTTCTTCATATGTGTGAGTCCTTTAAATATATTCGATCAAGTGATTTGGATGTGTGGACTGCTTACTCTTTATTTTATTGTGAGGGCATATGGTTTCACAAAGGATAAATAACATTATTAGACATCTCTGTTAGATTAAGTATTCAAGCTTCGAGTGCATTATGATATTGAGTTAGTTTTTGAGGCTAGGATTGTTATAATTATGTTGCTCCTGGGTTGGATGTTTTGAAATTAGGCATGAGTATGGGAAGTGTATTTTGACCGCATATGCTAGAGCTTAATTGTTATTATCAATCATGATCATTGGTATAGTGTGTTGTGAATGTGTGACTTGTTGGGTCCTTAAAGAGGAAGTGTTTGGTTGGTTGACTCGAGGGCGAGCAACATTTAAGTGTGGGGTGTTGATGTCGTGCTATAATTTCATATATTTTGACGTTATTTACCATATTTGCTTGTTGTTTGGATGCTAATTTGTGCGACAATTGAGCTTAATAAAGTTTATTTTACGTGCAGGAATGCTTGGACATGAAGTGGAGAAAAGTTACACGAAATGGTACCTCAAAGCTACAAAATGAAGCAATAAAAGAAGACGTGCAAGACAATGAAAAGTCACGGCCATAGACAGTGCAAGGCCTTGTCCAGGCGCTGTCATTGGCGCCTCGCGCAAAAATGTTGGCGCCTCTGACAGTGCCTCGCGCAGAAATATTAGCGCCTCAGACAATGTCCCGCGTCAACGATGCTATCCGATCCAATTTTATTTGCTCACTATTTTTGGACATGTAGACTTCGGCCCCAACCCTATAAATACCTCCTAAACTTATTTTTTAGAGGGGGAGACATTATTGGAGAGGCTAAAGGCTACATAACACTCTGGAGCGCGGATCACAAGAGTTTTTCTCTTCGTTCTTCGTTAATCTGTAGTTTAATGCTTTTGAATATGACTATGATTGTTTATATAATTATGAGTGGCTAAAGTCTCTAATCTACAGTTTGATGGAACCTTTTTGAGAATGAATTCTTGTTATGCTGTTTTAATATAATTTTGCCTTTGAATATCCTTACTTGTTCAACTACGTGTTTATTGCTGTTGATTGAATGACCATCAATTGACTGTTCCTATTTATTATGTATTGCTTGAGAAAGAGTACATATTTAGGTTGTTGTCGAACAACGTCACTCCCAAGGTATATGAGAGATCAATACAGCGGGTTTAAAAGCGGAATTAGAGATAANTAGAGCTTAATTGTTATTATCAATCATGATCATTGGTATAGTGTGTTGTGAATGTGTGACTTGTTGGGTCCTTAAAGAGGAAGTGTTTGGTTGGTTGACTCGAGGGCGAGCAACATTTAAGTGTGGGGTGTTGATGTCGTGCTATAATTTCATATATTTTGACGTTATTTACCATATTTGCTTGTTGTTTGGATGCTAATTTGTGCGACAATTGAGCTTAATAAAGTTTATTTTACGTGCAGGAATGCTTGGACATGAAGTGGAGAAATGTTACACGAAATGGTACCTCAGAGCTACAAAATGTAGCAATAAAAGAAGACGTGCAAGACAATGAAAAGTCACGGTCATAGACAGTGCAAGGCCTTGTCCAGGCGCTGTCATTGGCGCCTCGTGCAGAAATGTTGGCGCCTCTGCAGTGCCTCGCGCAGAAATATTGGCGCCTCAGACAATGCCCCGCGTCGACGATGCTATCCGATCCAATTTTATTTGCTCACTATTTTTGGACGTGTAGACTTCGGCCCCAACCCTATAAATACCTCCTAAACTTATTTTTTAGAGAGGGAGACATTATTGGAGAGGCTAAAGGCTACATAACACTCTGGAGCGCGGATCACAAGAGTTTTTCTCTTCGTTCTTCGTTAATCTGTAGTTTAATGCTTTTGAATATGACTATGATTGTTTATACAATTATGAGTGGCTAAAGTCTCTAATCTACAGTTTGATGGAACCTTTTTGAGGAAGAATTCTTGTTATGCTGTTTTAATATAATTTTGCCTTTGAATATCCTTACTTGTTCAACTACGTATTTATTGCTATTGATTGAATGGCCATCAATTGACTGTTCCTATTTATTATGTATTGCTTGAGAAAGAGTACATATTTAGGTTGTTGTCGAACAACGTCACTCCCAAGGTATATGAGAGATCAATACAGCGGGTTTAAAAGCGGAATTAGAGATAACGAAGCTTTGACGTGATCATAGTGAGCAGTGAAAAAGTGCAAGCTATTGTAATTCGAGAGAATATGACTAGTACATTATTGTAGTTGCTCGAGAGAGAATTAAGATAATTCGAGTGCTCATGATCAGTAGATAAAACTTAGGCGAAATTGCAGGAGACGTAGCGGGAATGGTTCCGACAATTGGGAAAATCATAACTCTAGGTTTTTCTAATCTTGTCTCCAACCCTTAATATCCCTAGTTGTTAGTATACTACTTTAATTTATTAGTTAATTAGTTAGACATAAGAATCTTAATATTTATAACTTAGTAATTGTTCGAGCTTGTCTTCTTAGTGATAGTAAACAGTTGTAGCTAAACTTTAGTTCTCTGTGGGACTCGACTCCGGATTTTTAGACCGGATTATATTTGCAGCGACCACATCCTATTTAGGACTAGAGTTGGGCGTGATCAGTTGTTCAATTGATTGCACTTATTTATTTTATTTATGGATCGGGTTCACGTTGCAGCGGGTGGAATAAGGGAGGATTGACATTTATATGGTGGAATCGGGTTGCACGCCGCAACAGATTTTATCTGTGATTTGATATGGTGAAATAAGGGAGGGATATGATATTGATTATGATTATACGGTGGGATCGGGTTGCGCGCCGCAACGAATTTTATATGTTATCATTGATATTGATATGGTGAAATAAGGGAGGATTGTGTTTTGTACGGTTGTAGTCGGTCCTAGCGGCAGCTAGTAGATTGCTCGGATTGATTGCCGGATTGGAGACTTGAGGTACAACTGTTCGGCGTTCGTAGCCCTGAAGTCCCCATCTACCTTATCCTAGATGTTTATTGTATTTAAGACAGTTTTACTTTCATTCAGATCATTATCAATATTATTCTAGTCGCTCGTGCACTTGTGACACCAGTTCTTGAATTGTATCTAGATATTGTGGTTATTATGGTTTTCTCACTTTATTTCAGTTCTATTTCGGTTTATTCAGTTTAATTAGTATCAACTAATTTATTTTGTTAAAAATGGCTAAAAACTATTCTAACGTTGGCTTGCCCAACAAGTGAAATGTTAGGCGTCATCACGGTTCCGAGAGTGGGAATTCCGGGTCGTGGCGCACACACACACAAACATACACACATATATATATATGTCGGTAATTTTTGTTGTGAAACTAAATAATTTTTCCCCACCTGATGTTAGGTAGGTGCATTAAGGTTCCAACTAATTCGATTCGCGTCATGTAAGGCATGTTAAAATGGGATGACTCGTACCATGATTTTTTTTCCAGCATTCAAATCCGACACTTGTAATTAATAGGGGAAGGATCATATTCATCCAACTGGTAAAACCTTTATTCATGTGTCACACTCACCGTCCATCTTCATTTGATGCCCCCAAACATGCATTGAATTTAGAAGGATCATATTCATCCAACTGGTCAAGTAAGTCGTATGTGATATATACTGCTGCATTACTAAAGTGATTTAGTAGTTTAGGAAAATAATAATAGTAAGTAGTTTAGGAAAATGGGATCAGTCAAAGTTGAAAGAAAATACTGTTCTCTTTGGTTGGTCGTGAAAACCAGTAACAAGTCCGGAATTTATTTATTTATTTATAAAAAGAAAAAGAAAAAAATTTGTATAATAGCTAGCCTTATAAAGTGGAGATGCGGGGGATCGAACCCCGTGCCTCTCGCATGCAAAGCGAGCGCTCTACCATTTGAGCTACATCCCCTTCTGTCTATTGATCTCTCAGTGTAAACAATAAAGAGTGGCACCTCTCGTGCCTGTATAAGTTATAGTATAGTTCAATTCTCATTAAAAAATATATTGTATTCAATGCTATATCACTTGTAATTTTTTAGAAAAAATACTTGCACACTGTTATTTGCGGATTATCTGATTTTCATGCCTTTAAAAAAAAAATCATGATTCTGTATACTGTTGGAAAGACCCTCAGTTATCTCTTTCACTTTTTTTGTTCATATTCCTCTAATAATTTCTATTAAGAAAAATAAACATATTAAGTCATAACGAGATACCTAGTGTTAATTCTTGTGCGCGGTATATATATATACTTTTAGTTGATCATTATAATTTTTTTACATAATTACATTGATCAGAACATATATAAGATGAAACACGTATAAAGTTTTGTCGCATAACATTATTTCAATTTTTATATTTCTAAAACTGAATATTTCATACATGCATTACAATCTCATTCATACTTTTTCTTACTAATATATACTTCTATTGCATGTATAGTCGTCTTGTTTATCCTCTTCACGAACTAAACGAAACCATACATTGCATTATATGACTTATTAGTAGTATGAAGACGACAACAACAACAAAAAACTAATATTATGTCAAAGTAATTAAACTCAAATTAACTTGAAAATATCACAAGTTTGTGACCTCTTGATTATACTATAAGACTTTAATTTGGTTTCTAAGTTAGACATCATTATCTCATTTCTCAAAATGCTTAGTTTCTGATAGATACATATATTACAAAAAAATAAAAATTAAAAATATAACCTCTATTCCTGTAGTATTTCAACGTAAATACTGGTTTAAGAGATGTACTAGTTTTTTCTCGCGGAGTTTCTTGCAACCACGACTTGAGTCATCGTTCGCCATGAATCCTCACGAATCGGATAAATTCCCGTTGTTTGCAGCCTAAAAATATGCATTTTAGGCTAGCAATAGGGTTTTTGGTTAGATGATTAAATAATGAAGTAATAGAACTAACGGGGCTAACTAGCACCCCTTATGGTTGTACGTGACCCGTAGTATTTTCCAACAATTGTTAATGTTGAAGTGACTCCACGTTATAATATTGTATGGCTGAATTACGGGGCAAATCTTCTTTGGCAATGAGCAAATAAACTTGCACAAAATAGTGAAGTAAAGTTGTTTGCCAAAGAAGATTAGCCCAGTAATGCGTCCACACACACTTTGAAGTCTCTCTTAACCCTTTGCTCTAATGAATATTTCTAATACTTGAAATCCTTTTATAGCAAAGAGGAAAATTCAGTATTCTTTAATTGGAGTATATGTTAACGCATATGCTATGTGTACAGGTCTTGAGGAATAATGCATTTGAAGTGCAAAATCTCATGAGCACATTCTTTCACACTTAAATGTATACTATGTACATTAATGGTGACATTGATATATAAGTTGGATGTTCGGACGTGCAAAGAGTTAATTTTACCTGGTTGAGATGTGGAATCATCGCATTTAAAAGTTTAAGCAGTTGGAAAGATCATATTTTTATTTACTTAATATAGTTATGTCTTCAATAATATTTATGTGCTCGTGTATACAATGAAGCTCAAAAACCTAATCGTGTTATATGCACAAATTAAATGAAATCATATTCTTGCACATTCACAGGAAGTTCGTAATTTTGAAAATGGTAAATAATTATGAAGATTATAAAAAACATCATTCGGATGAAGTATGTAAGCCGACGATGGATAAAGTTTATGGATTTCTACAACAATCTCAAGATTAATATATAATAATAACTGATTTTGCATCAAATAATAACTGAATTGGCACCGCTGCCAAATTAAAGAAGAAGGAATGAGAGAAAAATCAAACCAAAAAAAATGGAAAATAAATAGAAGAGCACATTCCTGAGGTTATATGGTACATTCTCCTCCATCAACTCTTAGTTCTTTTTTTTTCTCTTGCCATTCCTCGAATTTACTGCCTCTGGCTTTTTGCATGAACTACAAATTCAATGTTCAGAATCAACTATAACACGAGAACTGAAATAATAAGGCCCTCTTCANGGATCGGGTTGCGCGCCGCAACGAATTTTATATGTTATCATTGATATTGATATGGTGAAATAAGGGAGGATTGTGTTTTGTACGGTTGTAGTCGGTCCTAGCGGCAGCTAGTAGATTGCTCGGATTGATTGCCGGATTGGAGACTTGAGGTACAACTGTTCGGCGTTCGTAGCCCTGAAGTCCCCATCTACCTTATCCTAGATGTTTATTGTATTTAAGACAGTTTTACTTTCATTCAGATCATTATCAATATTATTCTAGTCGCTCGTGCACTTGTGACACCAGTTCTTGAATTGTATCTAGATATTGTGGTTATTATGGTTTTCTCACTTTATTTCAGTTCTATTTCGGTTTATTCAGTTTAATTAGTATCAACTAATTTATTTTGTTAAAAATGGCTAAAAACTATTCTAACGTTGGCTTGCCCAACAAGTGAAATGTTAGGCGTCATCACGGTTCCGAGAGTGGGAATTCCGGGTCGTGGCGCACACACACACAAACATACACACATATATATATATGTCGGTAATTTTTGTTGTGAAACTAAATAATTTTTCCCCACCTGATGTTAGGTAGGTGCATTAAGGTTCCAACTAATTCGATTCGCGTCATGTAAGGCATGTTAAAATGGGATGACTCGTACCATGATTTTTTTTCCAGCATTCAAATCCGACACTTGTAATTAATAGGGGAAGGATCATATTCATCCAACTGGTAAAACCTTTAGTCATGTGTCACACTCACCGTCCATCTTCATTTGATGCCCCCAAACATGCATTGAATTTAGAAGGATCATATTCATCCAACTGGTCAAGTAAGTCGTATGTGATATATACTGCTGCATTACTAAAGTGATTTAGTAGTTTAGGAAAATAATAATAGTAAGTAGTTTAGGAAAATGGGATCAGTCAAAGTTGAAAGAAAATACTGTTCTCTTTGGTTGGTCGTGAAAACCAGTAACAAGTCCGGAATTTATTTATTTATTTATAAAAAGAAAAAGAAAAAAATTTGTATAATAGCTAGCCTTATAAAGTGGAGATGCGGGGGATCGAACCCCGTGCCTCTCGCATGCAAAGCGAGCGCTCTACCATTTGAGCTACATCCCCTTCTGTCTATTGATCTCTCAGTGTAAACAATAAAGAGTGGCACCTCTCGTGCCTGTATAAGTTATAGTATAGTTCAATTCTCATTAAAAAATATATTGTATTCAATGCTATATCACTTGTAATTTTTTAGAAAAAATACTTGCACACTGTTATTTGCGGATTATCTGATTTTCATGCCTTTAAAAAAAAAATCATGATTCTGTATACTGTTGGAAAGACCCTCAGTTATCTCTTTCACTTTTTTTGTTCATATTCCTCTAATAATTTCTATTAAGAAAAATAAACATATTAAGTCATAACGAGATACCTAGTGTTAATTCTTGTGCGCGGTATATATATATACTTTTAGTTGATCATTATAATTTTTTTACATAATTACATTGATCAGAACATATATAAGATGAAACACGTATAAAGTTTTGTCGCATAACATTATTTCAATTTTTATATTTCTAAAACTGAATATTTCATACATGCATTACAATCTCATTCATACTTTTTCTTACTAATATATACTTCTATTGCATGTATAGTCGTCTTGTTTATCCTCTTCACGAACTAAACGAAACCATACATTGCATTATATGACTTATTAGTAGTATGAAGACGACAACAACAACAAAAAACTAATATTATGTCAAAGTAATTAAACTCAAATTAACTTGAAAATA
>AWOL01S0390957.1:0-14370 GCA_000715115.1 Nicotiana otophora
CGCGGCTGATTGACGAAGACATATCAACGAATAAAGCTCTGATAATTGGGGATTTGTGTGCTACATGGTATGTTCTTCTTCCCTCTCTTTGAGTTGAGTCATGTTTAGGCCATAACAAGCCTAGATGTTAAAGAAAAAGATGTTAAACTTGAAGTTGAAAGTATGTTTGAGGTATTATGCGTATGGGACTATTTTAGAAGGTCTTTTAGCTAGGTTTCGGTTGGTTTTTGAAATAGTAACTTGGATGTGTTGTTATACACAACAAACCTTTCGTATTATATTTAATGTTGATCCTTATAAAAAATGGATCTTAAACCTAACACAATCCTAAAAGTTAGCTCATGAAGTAAAAATTATGCAAAATCATATAAAAACACCTTTACATCCCTAAATAATTGATCTGGGAGCTCAACCCCGCATGCCACTTGCCGACTGAAGTGTGGATAATATAATATGAGAGTGTAACTGATAAACCTAGAATTGAAATGAACCAAGCTTTGATATCATGAGAAGAAAAGAATCTTATACCTAACTATTATTTACAAGGAATTTTTACATAGAATCTTTATTAGGAACATTCATAAATAATATTACTCTTGGCTTATTTCAAAAATAAAAGTTTTTTCCTTGTTTTAGTAGTTTAAAAAAATGATGTACAATTAAGGGATCCCACAATTAACAACCATAAGAAAAGACTCAACTTCTTTTTATTTTTCTCTTTCATAAAACTTTAAAACTAACTGGAAAAAAAAAATCTTAGTTCTAAAGTAGTAATCCCACTAATTAAGGGATAGGTATGGGGTAAACAAATCCACTCGTTTATCTGTCTTCTTTTATGAATGCGTAAAAGATCTTTTCTTCTCCTCATTTTTCTCTCTTCATATAACTAATTGGAAAAATTTTGGTATTTTAAAATATACTCCATATTTATGTAAGTACCTATCATATTGATGTCGATTAATGGAACTTCAACAGATCATTATACCGAATATATATTTCACTTGTGTCACTACTAGAAAACTGGCAAAATGCGTCGAGAAAACCCGACCGAAATCGGTCAAAATTGAACAAAAACTGATCGACTTCCGACGTATTCAATTCGTCGAAAACATAATGATCGCTAATGCTAGGTGACCACAGACGGTCGATATTTCCTACCGAAGTCAGTCGGTAATTTTGAACGCAATTTGACCCAATAATCTGACACAAAATAAATTTACCAACCGGATTCAGTCGGTATTCTTGAAAATAATTTTTTAAATTAACGACCGACTTCGGTCGGAATTTTAATTATTCATTTTTTTAAAAATTATTCATTTCCGACCGAACTCGGTCGGTAATATTAAAATATTTAAAAGTTAAAATAAAAAATTCCGACCGAAGTCGTTCGGTAAATTTAAATTTCTAGAAAATTCAATTGAACATTTCCGACCGACTTCGGTCGGTAGGCGGTCGGTTTTCTGGATAAGGTTTTGGCAGAATACAACTGTTTTACAGCTACACCACCTGCTAACAACTAATCACCTATAATGACAGCATTAGATTGTTTTCATTCAACCAATAACAACAATAACAATAATAACAATAACAATAACAACAACAACTACCAAAACTGTATTAACAATATTTATAGAGTTTCAAAATACCTAACAACAAAACGTTTCACATGTTAAAAGTTCAAACATCATTCAATGAGTATTTTGTACTACATCATCTCCAACTTCATCTGCACTACTAGAAGCTTCATCGTCGGTATGGTTCGAAGGATCACAACGAAGAAGGATTAGCATCCGGAGAAGACTCACGAGACCGGAGAATCGGGAAAGCACCATTAGCAAGAAGATTGGCCAGCTGACCTTGAAGGACATTAAATTATTGGTCTCTCTTTTCTAGCTAAACTTGAAGGTATCAAATTGTTTATCTCTCTTTTCTTCTCTAGCCTTTGTCTCTTCAAGCTCTGCTGTCAGCTTTGCAATCTTCTTCTCCACAGCCGATAGAGTCGGCCTGTCAATTGCCTCTCCCTGAGCGGAAGTCCCTATACCTTGCAATCCATCCCCATAGTGCCGAAATGATCTCTCTGGAAGGCCATATGTTATCCTCTTTTTAGGACCACCGATAACATCCAACCATATCTTCCTCGCGTCTTCGTCTGAAAGGGTTGGTCGCTCGCCTTGCTTATTCGGCGGCAAGATCTGAGTGTACTCCTCTACATTAGTCTTGTAGCGATCCTATATTTAGAAGATAGAAAATTATTATTGTAACTATATAATATTATAAAGATTAATTTCAAGTTACAGTAGTTATGAAACTTACATATGTAGTCTCCGCCCGATCCTCGACCCATCTAGTTGGATCTGTCGATGCCTTCTTCTTCCGGATATGAGTCTCCATGAAGAACTCATCATGAGTCATCTTCCTCCCATATGTGTTTCCTACAAATATAATAAAACATGTTAACTAAATTAAAATATATAAATATAGTTCGATAAAAATAGATTTAAATATTTTAAGGAATTACCAGTAGTCTCCTCGCAGTCCTCGTGGTCCTTGCACCCACACAGTGTAAAGAGCCACCCTTCTCATATGCTCGGGCCTTCTTTCCCTGTTCACTCCTCTTCTCGAATTTCTCAGTGGTCCACTTCCTCAGCAGATCCTCCCATAAATATGGTAGAACCCATGAAGGCTTCTTGCTCTTCTTCCGAGCAGAACAGAAGCAATCCGGTAGTCTTTTACGGCATTTGAACTCAAAATTTGCAAGAATGGCACTGTTATGCCGGTCCTCCCAGGCACACTTAGTCTGCAAATGAAGTGTGTAATGTTAGATGAAAATATTATTAATATAATACTTAAATAGATAAGAATTGCATTAAAGCCTTAAATTGGTTAAAAATTTTCTCCACGAACTCCGGTGAAAATTCACTCCAAGTCGCATATGGTGCATCATATAACCGGCCAAGAGCTTCAGTGATTATCTTTGTAGTCTGATGACTAGGTATGAACCTACAACATAGCAATTATATTAAATAAACAAGACTAGCTATTATAATTCAGCAAAAACAAAGAAGTTAAAAATAAATCTTACCCATTATCCTCAGGGCTGATGATCATCCAATGATAATGATGGTAGGCTATAATTGCGTATTTTGATCACTAGTTGCACTCTAATTCACTGCACTTTACTAGTGTTTGAGCTATAGATGGTATTATTTTGCACTGAGTGTGTGTTTTGTGCCTTGTAGGAGCGATTCTGAGTTATGAAGAGGTTATGGAGCTAATTCGAGATATTTTGGAGCTTTGAAGTTTGAGTAAAAGCCCAAGGATTAAGTCGGAATCGTGTTCGGGGATCAACTAATGAATAGTTCACTTAATGGGAGAAACAAATAGTTGAGAAGGAGGCTAAACCAGATGCACGACCACGCATGAGACCCCCTCCAGTGCGCACTTGAGCACTCAGGTAACGTTGTGCACTGCTAGAGGTGCGCGGTCACACCTCCAGGTGCGCGGCCACGCACGTCCACTTCCGAAACCTTTACACAGAGCTATTTTTGTAATTTTAGAGGCGACTCCTTTGGACCTATATGAAGCCTAGCTCGTCTAAAAACAGGGTAGCTAGGATTTTAGAGAACTTTTGAGGGAGAAGAAGGGAAGGAAACGACTGAGACTGAAAATACTTCATCCAATTCATTCAATACGGAAGTTGTTTAATTTTGGGAATTGTAATGTCTTCTTGTTCTTCTAATACTCTTGTGATGAATAACTTCTCCGCTATGGAGTAATCTTCCTTAGGGTTGTTGACGGATATTGTGATTGGCTAGTGTTTTGGGGCTTTACTTTCTATTAATTGCACGAAATCGTTGAATGAGTATTAATTGAATTGCAAAGCCAATTGATGTTTTACTTTAATCAAAAGAGAAGTGTTGCTGCAATTTGTATTGTCTTATCTTGTTTGGGTTGATTTTATGCCTCTCTTAGGTAATTGAAAGAGCTTAGAGAGTTATCAATTGACCCAATTTAGAAGAATAGTCGAGAGACGTTCTTTGAAAGATTTTTCATTCACTGTATATTCGCATACGTTCTTAGAACCTGTCATTATGTTGGTTAACAGAACTCTCATTCATTCGGAAGAAGAATTTGNGGGTTGTTGACGGATATTGTGATTGGCTAGTGTTTTGGGGCTTTACTTTCTATTAATTGCACGAAATCGTTGAATGAGTATTAATTGAATTGCAAAGCCAATTGTTATTTTACTTTAATCGAAAGAGAAGTGTTGCTGCAATTTGCATTGTGTTATCTTGTTTGGGTTGATTTTACGCCTCTCTTAGGTAATTGAAAGAGCTTAGAGAGTTATCAATTGACCCAATTTAGAAGAATAGACGAGAGAGGTTATTTGAAAGATTTTTCATTCACTGTATATTCGCATACGTTCTTAAACCTGTTATTAAGTTGGTTAACGGAACTTTCATTCATTCGGAAGAAGAATTTGAATCCGTAAAATAGCCTAATCATCTGTTGAAATCGTAAGAGTCAATAGAAGTTAAGAGTGAACTTAGCACGGAGTTACCCGGAATAATAGTTGATTGCATATCTTGTCACAACCCTTACTTCTCACCTTGAGTTTCAATCGTTGCTACTTAGTCATTAAATTTCTATTATTTTCTCACGATTGATAATTTTAGTTTTTATTATTAGTTGATAATAACATAAATCAAAGGTTTATTTCCTGGATAGTGTTAAGCTGAAGATTTATTAGAACATTATTTAACCAAATCCCTGTGGAGACGATTTAATATTATACTATATTTGACTAGCGAGCTTAAGTTCTATACACCAGTTTTGCGCTCGTCAAATTTTGGCGTCGTTGCCGGGGATTGGAGATTAATAGTGTTTGAATTAATTTTCAGTGCTAATTCAGGAATTATTTTATTTTATTTTATTTTTTTATGCTTTTCTCATGTGTGTGTAGGCAACAATTTAAGTTCAGCGGTATATGACTCGATCCTCTTCCAAGGAATTGGAGCCATACGATCCAGAGTTAGACAAACACTTGGGCAGTTGAGAAGGGAGAAAGGATTGAGTGGATTGTTATTGGGTCAGCCTTCAACTCAGAATAAAATGGTGAACAATGAAGAGGAGGTGAACCTAGCTGCGAGAGAGGCAACTCAGCGCCATGAAGCACGGTTAGCAGCTGAAGCAACCCGTAGAGTTGTGGATGAAACGGTCGGTCGGGATAGAAGGTTCAATCTTAACTAAACCATGATCGAAGATGAATTTGAAAATGCAGCTCCTAGGCCTGGGAGGTCGCTAGGAGATTATGCCAGACCGGTGTACAACCAATAACAGTTTAGCGTGAGGCCCCCGCCCATTGATGCCAATAATTTTGAACGCAAAGAGGGAGTCATCTAGATATTCAGAACAATTGCATATTCAGAGGCAAACCCAATGAAGATCCCAACAACCATCTGATGGACTTCAACAAAATTATGAACACATTCCTCTACAATGGAGCATCACATGATGCCATCTACCTCAGAGCATTCCCTTTCTCACTTAAGGATGATGCAAAGCAGTGGTTGAGAAGTCTTCCCACAGGGTCAATTCGTACGTGGGAAGAGATGACTACCAAGTTCTTAGAAAAATATTTCCCTGCTGCTAAGACTGCACGGATGAGGAAAGAGATTCATAATTTCAGCCAAGGTGAAGGGGAGACAGTGTTCGAGGCATGGTAAAGATTTAAGGAGCTATTACGGAGGTGCCCTCATTACGAAATGGAGCAATAGATACAACTCCAGGACTTCTAGGACAGATTAAACCCGTCATTAAGGAGATTGCTGAATAGTGCGGTTGCAGGTCCTCTGATGAAGAAAACCCCTGAAGAGATTGTCACACTTCTGAATGAACTATCTGAAGACGTAGAGCAATGGTCCACTGACCAAGGGGATCGAAGAAGATCAGCGGGGATGCACCAAGTAGAATCTCGATAACAATACAGGCTCAAATTGCAGCTATGGCGAAGGACATCAAGCAACTGACGATAGCTCAGGTGCAAAATCAACCACAAGTGGGATGTGACATCTGTGGATTGGGATACTCTACACATGAGTGTCAAGATACAGCTGAGGAAGTCAACGTTGTAGGGAACTTTAATAGAGGAAACTACCAAGCTGGGAGCAACTATAATGCTATGGGTCAAATACATCTAGATATTTCGTGGAGTTCACCTAATGGGAGCTTGAACTCATGGCAACAAAACAATCTCAGACCCTAGGGTCAAGGACCACCAAGTTTTTAGAACCAGCAAAAGTAGCAATACCAGCCACCACAGCAAATTTAGTCAAGTATGGAAGATCTCATGAAGTCATTCATCAACAAAACAGATAAAAAATTCGAGAATCATGGCACGGGTATCCGGAATTTAGAAAGACAAATGAGACAGATTGCGAATTTGTTATCTGAGAGGACTCCCGGTACTCTTCCCTCTGACACTGAAAATAACCCAAAGGAAACAATCAAAGCTGTATCTCTGAGAAGTGGCAAAGCATTGACTGACCCAGAGGTGAAAGTTAGACCTGAGGTGGTTAGCAAGTAGATTGAGACACCAACAGAGAAAGAGAGTGAAGAGCAAAAGAGCCAGAGTAGAGGGATACAAAAGGAGATTGAAGAAAGTAGACATATGCATGCTCTACTATTCCCTCAAAAGATGAAGCGGGAGAAACTTGACAAATGTTTTGGGAGGTTCTTAGAGATTCTCAAGCAATTGTATGTGAACATTTCTTTCACAGAGGTACTTACTCAGATGCCTGCTTATGGCAAGTTCTTAAAGGAAATCCTGTCTAGCAAAAGAAAATTTGAGGAAGCAACAGTGGTCAAGCTAAATGCCCACTACAGTGCCATCTTGCAAAATAAAATTCCCTAAAAGTGTGGGGATCCAGGAAGCTTCATTATACCATGCTCGTTGGGGAGTAAAAAATTTGACAAGGCCCTTTGTGATTCTGGTGCGTCTATAAATCTAATGCCTCTTTCTATATTGAGGAAACTGGAAGGTGAGGTTGGATTGATCAAATTGATACCAGTGTCCCTACAACTGACCAACCAAACAACCACTCTACCTGAGGGAATCATTGAGGATATTTTAGTGTGGGTGGACAAGTTTGTATTCCCCGTAGATTTTATTGTGGTTATATGGAGGTGAACAAGGAGGTACCTCTAATTCTAGGGAGGTCATTATTATTTATAAGTAGATCTATCCTTGATATCTATGAAGCGCAACTTATGCTCAGAGTGGGTAACGAAAAAATGGTCTTTCAGATGAAGAGGATGATGAAATACCCTAGTGATAAGGCGTCCGCCTACTCGTGTTTCAGGCTGGACGTTGTTGGAGACTTGGCTGAAAAATATAAGTTTGACAAGCTTATGGGGGATACTCTAGAGAGGTGTATTACTCAGTCTAGCACAGTGGAGGATGAAGATCTTGAAATAAAGAAAGAGGTAGAAGCTCTTGAGACTGAGGATCAAATGGTTGGTGAGGAGGAACTAAAAGGGGAGGCTGCTAAGCCTAATGTGGAATTGAAAATCCTCCCCACTTAGCTGACTTGACAGGTACACAAGAGCAAAAACTGGTGTAGCTGCTGAAAAAGAATAGGAAGGCTAGGGCTGAAGTATAGCTGGTATTTAAGCAATCAGTCCGGCCATTTGCATGCGTAAAATTCTATTGGAAGAAAATAGCAAGCCAGCAGTACAACCCCAACACAAGCTGAACAAAACTTTGGAGGAGGTAGTGCACAAGGGGGTCATCAAATTGCTAGATGCAGGAGTGATTTTTCCCATCTCTGATAGTCAATGGATTAGTCCAGTACAAGTTGTACCTAATAAGGGGGGCATGACAATAGTGAAAAATGAAGATAATAAATTCATCCCCACCAGAACAATCACTGGATGGAGAATGTGCATTGAATATAGAAGGCTGAATGATGCAAGGAAAGACCACTTNTAGGGGTACAAAAGGAGATTGAAGAAAGTAGACATATGCATGCTCTACGATTCCCTCAAAAGATGAAGCGGGAGAAACTTGACAAATGTTTTGGGAGGTTCTTGGAGATGCTCAAGCAATTGTATGTGAACATTTCTTTCACAGAGGTACTTACTCAGATGCCTGCCTATGGCAAGTTCTTAAGGGAAATCCTGTTTAGCAAGAGAAAATTTGAGGAAACAACATTGGGCAAGCTAAACGCCCACTGCAGTGCCATCTTGCAAAATAAAATTCCCCAAAAGTGTGGGGATCCAGGAAGCTTCATTATACCATGCTCGTTGGGGAGTGAAAAATTTGACAAGGCCCTTTGTGATTCTGGTGTGTCTATAAATCTAATGCCTCTTTCTATATTGAGGAAACTGGAAGGTGAGCTTGGAGTGATCAAATTGATACCAGTGTCCCTACAACTGACCAACCAAACAACCACTCTACCTGAGGGAATCATTGAGGATATTTTAGTGTGGGTGGACAAGTTTGTATTCCCCGTAGATTCTATTGTGGTTATATGGAGGTGAACAAGGAGGTACCTCTAATTCTAGGGAGGTCATTATTATTTATAAGTAGAGCTATCCTTGATATCTATGAAGCGCAACTTATGCTCAGAGTGGGTAACAAAAAAGTGGCCTTTCATATAAAGAGGATGATGAAATACCCTAGTGATAAGGCGTCCTCCTACTCGTGTTTCAGGCTGGACGTTGTTGGAGACTTGGCTGAAAAATACAAGTTTGACAAACTTGTGGGGGATACTCTAGAGAGGTGTATTACTCAGTCTAGCACAGTGGAGGATGAAGATCTTGAAATAAAGAAAGAGGTAGAAGCTCTTGATACTGAGGATCAAATGGTTGGTGAGGATGAACTAAAAGAGGAGGCTGCTAAGCCTAATGTGGAATTGAAAATCCTCCCCACTCAGCTGACTTGACAAGTACACAGGAGCGAAAACTAGTGGAGCTGCTGAAAAAGAATAGGAAGGCTAGGGCTAAAGTATAACTGGTATTTAAGGAATCAGTCCGGCCATTTGCATGCATAAAATTCTATTGGAAAAAAATAGCAAGCCAGTAGTGCAGCCCCAACGCAAGCTGAACAAAACTTTGGAGGAGGTAGTGCACAAGGGGGTCATCAAATTGCTAGATGCGGGAGTGATTTTTCCCATCTCTGATAGTCANNGTAGAAGCAGCAATACCAGCCACCACAGCAAATTCAGCCAAGTATGGAAGATCTCATGAAGGCATTCATCAACAAAATAAATGAAAAATTCGAGAATCATGGCACGGCTATCCGTAATTTAGAAAGACAAATGAGACAGATTGCAAATTTGTTATCTGAGAGGACTCCCGGTACTCTTCCCTCTGACACTGAAAATAACCCAAAGGAAACAATCAAAGCTGTATCTCTGAGAAGTGGCAAAGCATTGACTGACCCAGAGGTGAAAGTTAGACCTGAGGTGGTTAGCAAGTAGATTGAGACACCAACAGAGAAAGAGAGTGAAGAGCAAAAGAGCCAGAGTATAGGGGTACAAAAGGAGATTGAAGAAAGTAGACATATGCATGCTCTACGATTCCCTCAAAAGATGAAGCGGGAGAAACTTGACAAATGTTTTGGGAGGTTCTTGGAGATGCTCAAGCAATTGTATGTGAACATTTCTTTCACAGAGGTACTTACTCAGATGCCTGCCTATGGCAAGTTCTTAAGGGAAATCCTGTTTAGCAAGAGAAAATTTGAGGAAACAACATTGGGCAAGCTAAACGCCCACTGCAGTGCCATCTTGCAAAATAAAATTCCCTAAAAGTGTGGGGATCCAGGAAGCTTCATTATACCATGCTCGTTGGGGAGTAAAAAATTTGACAAGGCCCTTTGTGATTCTGGTGCGTCTATAAATCTAATGCCTCTTTCTATATTGAGGAAACTGGAAGGTGAGCTTGGAGTGATCAAATTGATACCAGTGTCCCTACAACTGACCAACCAAACAACCACTCTACCTGAGGGAATCATTGAGGATATTTTAGTGTGGGTGGACAAGTTTGTATTCCCCGTAGATTCTATTGTGGTTATATGGAGGTGAACAAGGAGGTACCTCTAATTCTAGGGAGGTCATTATTATTTATAAGTAGAGCTATCCTTGATATCTATGAAGCGCAACTTATGCTCAGAGTGGGTAACAAAAAAGTGGCCTTTCATATAAAGAGGATGATGAAATACCCTAGTGATAAGGCGTCCTCCTACTCGTGTTTCAGGCTGGACGTTGTTGGAGACTTGGCTGAAAAATACAAGTTTGACAAACTTGTGGGGGATACTCTAGAGAGGTGTATTACTCAGTCTAGCACAGTGGAGGATGAAGATCTTGAAATAAAGAAAGAGGTAGAAGCTCTTGATACTGAGGATCAAATGGTTGGTGAGGATGAACTAAAAGAGGAGGCTGCTAAGCCTAATGTGGAATTGAAAATCCTCCCCACTCAGCTGACTTGACAAGTACACAGGAGCGAAAACTAGTGGAGCTGCTGAAAAAGAATAGGAAGGCTAGGGCTAAAGTATAACTGGTATTTAAGGAATCAGTCCGGCCATTTGCATGCATAAAATTCTATTGGAAAAAAATAGCAAGCCAGTAGTGCAGCCCCAACGCAAGCTGAACAAAACTTTGGAGGAGGTAGTGCACAAGGGGGTCATCAAATTGCTAGATGCGGGAGTGATTTTTCCCATCTCTGATAGTCAGTGGATTAGTTCAGTACAAGTTATACCTAATAAGGGGGGCATGACAATAGTGAAAAATGAAGATAATAAATTCATCCCCACCAGAACAATCACTGGATGAAGAATGTGCATTGAATATAGAAGGCTGAATGATGCAAGGAAGGACCACTTCTCACTCCCTTTTATTGATCAAATGCCCGAGAAAGTGGCTGGATATGGATGCTATTGATTCTTGGATGGGTACCAGGCTACAATCAGATACCCATTGCCCCAGATGATGTTGAGAAGACCACATTTACTTGACCATCAGGTATTTTTGCTTAAAGGAGGATGTCATTTGGGTTATGTAATGTGCCTGCCACTTTTCAGAGGTACATGATGTCTATATTCTCTAATTTAAATGGAAAGTGTCTATAAGTATTCATGGATAATTTCACCCTCTTTGGTGATGAATTTGAGGACTTCTTGAAGAATTTGGAGCTCGTGCTTGAACGTTGTGAAGCCACACACTTGGTCCTTAACTGGGAGAAGTGTCACTTCATGGTGAAAGAGGGAATTGGCTTGGGCCACAAAGTGACTGCACAAGGAATTGAAGTAGATAGAGCTAAGGTTAATGTAATTACTAGGCTCCCTCCACCGACTTGTGTGAAGAGCATAAGGAGTTTCTTGGGACATGCTGGATTCTATAGGAGGTTCATCAAAAACCTTTCCAGCATTACCAGAACATTGACTGTATTGCTAGCGAAAGATGTCAAGTTTGTTTTCAATTTAGAGTTCTTAAGAGTATTCGAATTGATAAAGGAATAGCTTGTAAGTGCTCCTATTATGGTGACACCTGATTGGATCCAACCATTTGAGATAATATGTGATGCTAGTGATGTAGCTGCAGGGGCAGTTCTGGGGCAAAGAAAAGATAAAACTTTTAGGCCCATCTACTATGCAAGTAGGACGTTGAATGATGCTCAAGTCAAATATGCCACCACTGAAAAGGAGTTATTTACTGTGGTCTATTCTTTTGACAAGTTTAGATCATATCTGGTGGGGCGCAAAGTGATTGTACACACGGATCACTCAGCCTTGAAATATATGTTGAGTAAGAAGGAGTCCAAATCGTATCTGATGCGGTGGGTGTTCTTTCTCTAAGAGTTTGACTTAGAGATCAAATATAGGAAGGGCACATAAAATCAAGTCACCGGTCATCTATCTTGACTTGAGAGACCTCCGGTTGAAATAGTTGAAATAAGGGAAGAATTCCCTAATGAGCATATTTTCTCCATTGTTGTGGTCTCTGAAAGGCCACCTTGGTATGCTGATATAGCCAACTTTTTGGCTAGAAGATGGTTACCTCGCGATCTCTCTCATGATCAAATAAGGAAGCTTCAAGGTGAGGTAAAAAGTTATTTTTGGAATGACCCTTTCTTGTTTAAACTGTGTGCAGATGGTGTGATTCAAAGATGTGTGCCTGAAGGAGAGATGGAAAGCGTTCTGTCTCATTGCCATGATGGAGTAGCTGGAAGACACTACGGTGGAAATCGCACTGCAACAAAGGTCATGGAAGTCGGCTTCTATTGTCCTACTTTATACAAAGATGCACGAGCGTATGTAGCTGCACGTGACAAGTGTCAAAGGGCAGATAGCATTAGCCAGGGGGATGAAATGCATCTCAACTCCATTCTCATATGTGAAATTTTTTGACGTTTGGGTCATTGACTTCATACGTCTATAAGTGGGTCGAAGCAATCCCTACTAGGACTAATGATGCTCGGGTGGTTTATGAGATCTTACGGAAGAACATCTTTACTCGCTTTGGCATACCTCGAGTGATTAGCAATGACAATGGGTCACACTTTGTGAACAAGCAGTTTGTTGCACTACTGTTCAAGTATGGGGTCACACACAAAACAGGAACCCTATACCATGCCCAAACTAGTGGGCAAGTTAAAGTGGCTAACTGTGAACTTAAAAGAATTCTTGAAAAGACGATTAGTGCTTCACATAAGGATTGGTCTGTAAAGTTGGAGGAAGATCTATGGGCGTACAGAACTGCGTTCAAAACAACCATAGGGACTTCACCGTTCAAACTGGTGTATGGAAAATCGTGTCACCTACCTGTTGAGATAGAACATAAAGCTTATTGGGAAATTAAGATGCTTAACCTTGATCTTAGTCTTGCAGGTGAACACAGGTTGGCGCAAATGAATGCATTGGAGGAGTTTAGACTGAACGTGTATGAAAATGCGCGGATTTTCAAGGAAAAGACTAAAAGGTGGCATGATAGTCTGATTAAGCCAAAGGAGTTTTATGAAGGGGACAAAGTCTTACTGTACAATAGTAGACTCAGATTGTTCCCCAAAAACATTAAGTCTAGATGGACGGGACCGTATATGGTGAAACATGTATCACCATATGGGGCAATTGAGATTCAGAACTTGGACGGAATGGAAAGTTTCAAAGTAAATGGGCACAAGCTAAAACCGTATCTTGTCGGAGGATTTGCTCAGCAATCCTCGAGCATCAAAATCAGTTGAGGATGCCAGGTTGAGTCAAGCTGACGAGTATAAATCAGAACTACCTATAACTCTTCTACTAGCTTAATTGTTCACTTTTGTTTATAGCGTAGAATAAATAGAAATTAGTGTATATTATGACTTGGTAAGAGTCAATAGAAGTTAAGAGTGAACTTAGCACGGAGTTACCCGGAATAATAGTTGATCGCATATCTTGTCACAACCCTTACTTCTCACCTTGATTTTCAATCGTTGCTACTTAGTCATTAAATTTCCATTGTTTTCTCACGATCGATAATTTTAGTTTTTATTATTAGTTGAAAATAACATAAATCAAAGGTTTATTTCCTGAAAAGTGTTAAGCTGAAGATTTATTAGAACATTATTTAATACTATACTATCTTTGACTAGCGAGCTTAAGTTCTATACACCGGTTTTGCTCTCATCAGATAACAACCATACCGCACTTCTTATGGATCATCATCCTCCGATGAATCTGAAGCGTACTTAGAAGGGGAGGCATCTGGCTCAGCGCTACTATCCCGTAGACGAAAATGCTAGGAGATGAACTCCGTGGAGAGGGAGACGGGGTCGCTGATGAAGATGGATGCGAAATAGACCCCTGTTGCAATCCAGACCATTGCTGCGATCTGGGTGGCTAAAATCTAGTTGAATGTGATCCAGCTGGTGGTGAAGCAAATGGAGCAGATAACGGGCGTATCACCACATGGGCCTATGACTGCTGACTCGGTGGACGTATATAACTATATGAAGGATCATGTGGAGGAAGCAGGGTATAGCTCTATGGTGGAGAATGGTAAGAATACTGCTAGGAGGGAGAATGGTAGGTAGTATGATGCATAGATGAATGTGGTGGAAAAGATGTGTGCCTAGAAGATATTTTCCGACTATCAGAAGAGGAGGGATGCAAGTGTGGAGTGGAAGGAAGCGAGGATGTAGCATTATCCCCATGATCAATAGGCCTCTTATCCTTCCTAGGCCTACCTCGGCCCTTACCGGTCATCTACATAAATTAAAGAAAATGTAAGAATTAAGAATATAAATCCATATAAGTTGAGAGCGCTTAAAAAAACTGATAACGACAAGGTCGGGAATCCAAACTAGAGTAAGAATTTGAAAAGTAAATGCGGA
>AWOL01S0391193.1:0-10352 GCA_000715115.1 Nicotiana otophora
AAGCGACCTTTTGGAGAACTAATTTTGAGGTATTTTCCATTGTTATAGGGAAAAACTTGAAAGCGATAGGGAAAGTTTGAAAGATGGAAGCTCAGATGTGTTGGTTTGAGTAGATGATGAGTAAATATTTCAAAGGAATCTCGAATAACAGAGGTAAACATGCTAGAATACGAAAATGACTAGTGAAATCCTGAGGGTACGAGGGTAGACGGTTTAATGTAAAGTAAATATTGAACGAAATAGGGGTTATTTATAGTGGTTCCGCAACATTTCGCCTCCAGGGACAGCTGACCGGTGGCTGACGTGCATTTAATGCGATTATGACATGACTGACGAGAAGTTTTGGGCTTTTTCACGTTTATGTCACGGTGTATAGATAGTCCAGGGAACTATCTGTATATTGATAAAAATTGAGCTCATGATACACTCCGGCCTCCAATGGGGTAAAACAAACTCGGGATATGATTGCGAAGGATAGAAATCGAAACTAAGGTCTCGTCGAGTTAGAATCCGGTATCAAGTTCTCTGCCTTCGAGAATATCAGGGCCATGATTCGAGATCGATCTAAATCCTGAAATACTTCAGAAGGCATTGTTGGGAAATCAAGTACGACCAAGAAAATGTCGTAATATCCACGACCGGCTGAATATCGCAGCGTGGATCCCGACACGTATCGATGTAAAATCGACAATCAGTTAAACATGAGATTCTTTACCTTTTATAGAGTTGTACTTAGAGTAGGATTCCCTTACTATATAAAGGGGGTCTGATAAATCATTAGAATAAGGTAACACGCATTCCAAAGTAATATACTATTATTTTCACTGTTATTATAAGCTTTTTCTCTTGTTTATCAAAATTGTCCACTGTGAGCCTGGATCTAGGGTGGATGCTTTACCAAGGCTGGAATTATCCTGCTCGTGTTGTTGAATTTACTGTATCTTTACTTGTCCATTTTAACTCAATTTATCGTTTGTATCAAATTAATCCGCATATCTTTAATATCACTTACAAATTTAATTGTTATCAGATTTTGAAGGTAAACAAACCTGCTTATGGAATCTGGACATTAATGAGCAACAACCTATTGATTAAGGACCTAAATGTACTTCAAACACATTTTTTAAGCATTTATCAAAACTACAGTCAAATCAATATAAACTAATAATAATAAGCTCATAAATTAGTATTCAGAGAGTACTATGAAATATACACACATTATCGAGCTTGATATACAATTACAACTTCTAAAAATTTCATTTTTTGCCCAAATATGATCGAAACATGCTCAACATTGGAAACATGTTCAAACTTTTCTTATTATCTTCAAGAATCTGAAAAAACAAAGGATTTAGAAGTTACCTGGTTCGCAGAAAAAATAAAAACAACACTGAAATGAGTAGAAACAACAACAAAAATAGCAACAAAGAAAACAACAACAACTCAGTGTTAAGATAGCCCAGAAAACTAACAAAGATTCTTGAAACTAGTAACTAAACAATTTTACAAATTGCTCGAGGAATATTTCTATTTTTGTGAAAGATTTTACACTCAAATAATACTAACAAAGTTCTGAAATTTCAGCTTACTATAAGTATTCACCTGCTGATTTTTCTTAAAGATATGTGTCTTTTTAGAGTGTAAAAGATGCATAGACTCTCTTTTTTTAGTATGATAGAGTGTGTGTCTTTTATAGGAGAAGAAGCAAGGCATTCATGATTGAAAATCTATCCTTTAGACAGATATTTCACCAAAAGTCTGCTCTAACTATTCAAAAGACAGACTTTTGGTTCACAATCTGTCTAAAAGATAGTATTTTCACCAAACAATGACAGACTTTTTGGAGTTTTGTAAAAGTCTTTGAACAGTAAAAGCACTATTCCTTCTTTAATTTCAACTATTATCAACATAAAACTCAAATACTCAAATCCAATCAAATCATGAAAATTGACAAAGCAACAGCAAGACTTTGATTGTAACTAAATTGAGCTTCAAACAAACTAGATTAACACGATATGGTTTATGCAGACTAATAGAGAACGACTGAAATCATGAAATATTGCGCAAAATAGAAATAGAACTAGCATCGCTAAACTATCAAATAAAGATCGACAATGGCTAAACAAACGACTAAATAAATAGAACGATCCAACTAATCTTGATATCACAACACACTTATTATNAGTTTCATTGTTTGCCCAAATATGATCGAAACATGCTCAACATTGGAAACATGTTCAAACTTTTCTTATTATCTTCAAGAATCTAAAAAAACAAAGGATTTAGAAGTTACCTGGTTCGCAGAAAAAATAAAAACAACACTGAAATGAGTAGAAACAACAACAAAAATAGCAACAAAGAAAACAACAACAGCTTGGTGTTAAGATAGCCCAGAAAACTAACAAAGATTCTTGAAACTAGTAACTAAACAATTTTACAAATTGCTCGAGGAATCTTTCTATTTTTGTGAAAGATTTTACACTCAAATAATACTAACAAAGTTCTGAAATTTCAGCTTACTATAAGTATTCACCTGCTGATTTTTCTTAAAGATATGTGTCTTTTTAGAGTGTAAAAGATGCGTAGAATCTCTTTTTTTTAGTATGATAGAGTGTGTGTCTTTTATAGGAGAAGAAGCAAGGCATTCATGATTGAAAATCTATCCTTTAGACAGATATTTCACCAAAAGTCTGCTCTAACTATTCAAAAGACAGACTTTTGGTTCAAAATCTGTCTAAAAGATAGTATTTTCACCAAACAATGACAGACTTTTTGGAGTTTTGTAAAAGTCTTTGAACAGTAAAAGCACTATTCCTTCTTTAATTTCAACTATTATCAACATAAAACTCAAATACTCAAATCCAATCAAATCATGAAAATTGACAAAGCAACAGCAAGACTTTGATTGTAACTAAATTGAGCTTCAAACAAACTAGATTAACACGATATGGTTTATGCAGACTAATAGAGAACGACTGAAATCATGAAATATTGCGCAAAATAGAAATAGAACTAGCATCGCTAAACTATCAAATAAAGATCGACAATGGCTAAACAAACGACTAAATAAATAGAACGATCCAACTAATCTTGATAGCACAACACACTTATTATGGACTAACAACTAATCAAAATAGAGAAACTTCAACTAAATTCAAAACCAAACTGGAAAACAAAAGTTAAAAAAATGAGGGAATGAAGGTTATATCAAACGAGCATGCTTGAAGTTGTTTGAGCCACGAGAAGACACCAGAGATGCTAAGAAGTGGCTGTCCGACCCCAAAACACAAGTTTGCTTTTAGCATACGTCAAAACAAATAAAGTTTAGCATCATACTAGAAGGAAACGCGGGTATTTGGGTCGAGTAGGCTAAAAAGAATTAATAAAATAAAAAATATCGCAGCAGCAGTGGATGGCTGGCCGGCGGCGCTACGGCTTTCGAAGGTAAAACTAAAGGGAGAGTGCAAGTATCGTAGAGCTATATCCATTCATGTATGTGTTGTAGAGTGGTAGTGGTCGGAGCTTCAAGCATNCTTTGGGTCGAGTAGGCTAAAAAATATTAATAAAATAAACAAATATCGCAGCAGCGGTGGATGGCTGGCCGGCGGCGCTACGACTTTCGGAGGTAAAACTAAAGGGAGAGTGCAAGTATCGTAGAGCTATATCCATTCATGTATGTGTTGTAGAGTGGTAGTGGTCGGAGCTTCAAGCATTTAGGCCAAACAAATAGCAGCTAGGATTTCCTAGATCTAAAATTCAAAGAGTTTGATGGAGAATTCAAGGTTTTAGGGTCGAGATTTAGAAAGAGGGGGTTGATGGGATTGTATGGTGAAAAGATGGGGTGGTTTAGACAACCACCAACGGCAGCACACTGTAGCGACCTGACAAGTCATGTTGCGTTCTAGCACGTTTCACGGCGGTTTGAGACCTTGAGTAGTTTCACTTCATGTATTATGACTTATACTTGTGGTTGAAATTGAATTTCGGGAAGTTTGAAGTTGATTCAGACGAAAGATTCTCAATTCGGAAGCTTTATGTTGGAAAAGTTAACTAAGATTTGACTTTTGAGTAAACGATCTCGGAATTGAGATTTGAAGGTTCCAATAGGGTTGTATGATGATTTCGGACTTGGGCGTGTGTTCAGGTTGTGTATCGGGTCACCTAGAAGCGTTTCAGCGCTTATTGTGAAAAGTTGGCATTTTGAAAGTTACATAAATTCATAAGTTTGACTTGAAGTTGACTTTGGTTTTATCGATGTCTATTTTGGATTCCGAGCCTTGGAATAGGTTCGTATTGTGATTTATAACTTGCACGTAAAGTTTGGCATCATTCTGGGTTATTTAAGTAGGAATCAGACGCGTTCGTCAAAGTTTATAAGTTTGAAAGTTTAAAGATATGTTTTGATTGTCGATTCATAGTTTTGATATTGTTCGATGTAATTTGAGGCTTCGAGTAGGTGCTCTATTTGTTTTGGAACATGTTGGTATGTTCGAACGGGGTCCCGAGAGCCCCTGGGTGGAATCGGATAGGAATCAGGATCATTTTTGGGCTTATTGATCGCTGACGACTGCTAAGTCTGGTTTCACCGCACCTGCGATGGGTTTGGTCGCAGGTGCATACACGTAGGTGCAAAGGGAGTCATCGCAGAAGCGAAGAGGGCCAGCCAGGGGGGAGGGTCGCAGGTGCGGAGTTTGGCACGTAGGAGCGCATCCGCAGAAGCGGAGGAGACATCGCATATGCGAAATCTGGGCCTTTATACTAGACCGCAGGTGCGGTCGTGTGTCGCAGAAGCGAGCTCGCACGAGCGGACAATGCTCCACATAAGCGAGACCGCAGCAGCAGACTTGGTCCGTATAACCGGATTTCCACCATTTTCTAATGGAATTAGGAATAAATTATATGTTTGAGTTCATGGTGTTATAGGTATGTTTATCTTTGAAAAGTTTTCGGAATCTCGGCACGCGAGCTTGAGGGTTGACTTTGTTGAATTTTCGAGCGGAGTTGGGAATTTCAATAAATTTATTAATTATGAATATTAGAGTATATTTGTATTGATTTGCACATTATTTGACTAGTTTCGGATTGATAGGCATCGGTTTGAGGTGTTAAAGAGTCGTTGGAGCTAGTTATGAATCTTCGGAGCAAGGTAAGTCTCATATCTAACCTTTTGAGGGGGAAATTACCCCGTAGGTATTATATTTAGTACATGCTACATGTTGTGGGAGCTACGCACGTATGAGATGACGAGTGTCCGGGCGTATTCTAGAATTCCTGATTATGTCCGGGTGACTTAGATTCACATCATGCTTTAATTGTACTATTTTAGTTATCCTTGCCTGTTTAATTCCTTCATTTCACGTTACGACCTAAGACTAGGCTTGCGTAGAGTGATAGACTCGCTATTGTAGAGATTTGGTGAGCTACTTGATTAGCCGCGGAATAATTGTGCTTCCCTTACGCATTTCTCCCACGTTGTGCGTTTTAATCGAAAAGCTTCCTTAAATGTCATAACTCACACGTATATTCGTGGGTGAGATCAAGGACCCGTTAAAGCTTTTTATTCTTATGGGATCGGGACGTTTGCCTCGGCAGTATCATATTTGTATGGGATCAGCCCATTCGCCTCAGCAGTATCATGTACCACATTCTTATGGGATCGGGCCGTTCGCCTTGGCAGTATCCTATTCTTATGGGATCAAGCCGTTCGCCTCCGCAGTATCATGTATCATATTCTTATGGGATCGAGCCGTTCACCTTGGCAGTATCATGTATCTTATTCTTATGGGATTGGGTCATTCGCCTCGGCAGTATTATGTACCACATTCTTATGGGATCAGATCGTTCGCCTCCGCAACATCATATTTTTATGGGATCGGGCCTTTCGCCTCGACATTTCTCTAAAATATTCTTATGGTATCGGGTCATTTGCCTCGGCAAAATTGTGCATAATATTTGACAAGAAGCCAGCGTATCCGCGAGTTTTCCTGATTTGAGTTGTGATGACCTATCTGGTGAGGACCATTTTATATATACTTTGGTTGAGGAGGTAACCAATAACTGAGAGCTTGTGTTTACTGTTCAGAGGAGGATCATACCAGGTACCTATAATTGTTTATACTATTTATTTACCATGCCTCATACTTGTTTACTTTCTACTGTACTTGATTTATTAGACCACTAGTAGGTGTCGATGTCGACCTCTCATCACTACTTCTCCGGGGTTAGGCTAGATACTTACTGGGTACGAGTTGATTTACGTACTCATGCTACACTTTTGCACTTATTGTGCAGATATATATTTTTGGTGGTCTTTTGGGCGCAACGGCGCGCTATTGCGGGGATTTTACGGTGCGTTGCATCCCATGTTACGATCCACAACATACAGAGTCTCCATCAGAATTATTTACATTTTTTATCTAACTTGTATTCCAAAAAGATATTGTATTGTTATTGTACCTTCTAGTAGATGCTCATGCACTTGTGACACCGGGTTTCGGGGGTGTTCTAGAATTTATTTATGGATTGTTTTACATTGATACACTTTTACATATTATTTTACTTAAACTGTACGTAACTACGATTTATTTTAATGCACTGACCTCTCTATCTATATAAGAATTTACAATTTTAAAAATAATAAAATAAATAATTAAGTTGGTAGTTCACTGTTGGCTTGCCTAACGGCGACGTTGGGCGCCATCACGGCCTATAGTAAATTTTTAGTCGTGACACGCATACTGGTGGCAGTGGTGGAGTAGCGGCATCTTAGAGAGAGGGTGAGAGAGAGGAGAGAGTTAAAAGAGAAGGACATAAGGGGGAAAATGGGGTGAAGATTCTGATTTTCTATGCTTTAAATACCTAGGGAAGGGATTGATAGGGACTGTTGGATTAAAGGGCTAGGGATGGATGAGATTGGATCTTGGTTTCACTTATCCAAAATGACATAGTTTTAGGTTAAACTACGTCATTTTGAATCCTCACTTGGCAGCCCTATTTGGACCGGATATGAGGGCTCTTTGGGCTTCTGATTTTGGGCCAATATTGGCTTAATTTCAATTAATAATATGCTAGACCCATCTCTTAACCCCCATTAACAAACTAATTAAACTAAAATCTAATTCAAAACTTACAAAAACAAATATAATAATTATAAAAAATGTAATGTACAAGAAAAAGATAAGAGCAAAAATTAGACATTCACAAGTGCCCCTCTTTGCTTGTGAAAGAAAGTGAATGCCATGACTAGTTTTCCTCACATATGACTCTAATGAAAGCATTTTTTTGAAAGATCTGACTGAACCTTGCTTTTGAGGTTGGCTACATATCCTTGGTTATAAAGAAATCAGGTCAGTGTAGTTCTGAGAAAATTTTATTGATGGGACTACCGGACACTGGAGTTAAGATATTACTACTGCTGTTGTTACTGTTACTGTTACTTGCTGCTTGCATCAAAAGAAAAATCGAAGAGCACTACATATCTATGTTTGCAAGCTAAGAGTTACAAAATTCATATCTATGTGTCTTTTGAAGTCAAATCTTGATTCTTGAGTAGCTCGCTTGTGTTGACCATGGATGGGATCTTGAAGATCTTTGAAGAAAAGATTATGACTAAATCTCTGTTGCCTACTTTCCTCATCCGAAATTGAGAAGATGGGTCTTGAGACACTGAGTTGCCGACACATTATCAAAGCTAACTCCAACTATCTGGTGATCGAAAGTCTTCTTTCTTTTGATGAGAAACTGAAACTGCAAGCTTTAATAGTCACATGTGCTCTACGGTGGGGCCTGCAAAGCCATCAAAGAGGAACAAAATGAACAAAAATTTTCTGTCCCAGTTTGCACTAGGAAAATATTGTGAGTTATGGTAGAAAACTAGAAGCTATCTAATTTATTGAAAATAAGAGAGAGAGAATAGTATAAGCTAGATATGTGAGGATATGCAACCAGGGGTAGTACCCTGTGTTACCCAAAGGAAATATAATTAGAGTATGGTACCCTATATTACTGAAGGGAAATGCGACTAAAGGATGATACCTTGTATTATTGAAGGAAAACGTAACTAGGGGTTGACGACCTTTATCATTGTGAGGATTGTAACCATGGGTTGGAGCCCAGTATCACTAGGAAGGAATATAACCAGGGGTTGGTACCCTATATTACTGAAAGAAATTGTAATCATGGGTTGCGCCCTGTATTGTTGATAAAGCNCCATGGGTTGCGCCCTGTATTGTTGATAAAGTGTTGAATCCCACTAGAGAAAAATGTTCTACCTGAGTTAAGCTACATAAAACAACCTGAGTAAAGAGTACTTCTACCCGAAAATATGAGCTGGATCCCCCAAGGCAAAAAAGTTCTTCCTGAGTTAAGATACGTAAAACAGCTTGAGCAAAGAGTACTTCTACCCCAAAATATGAACTGGATCCCCCAGGCAAAAAAGTTATGCCTGAGTTAAGCTATGTAAAACAGCCTAAGCGAAGAGAACTTCTACCTAGAAATATGAGCTGACCCCCCTAATCGAAAAAGTTCTGCCTGGGTTAAGCTATGTGAAACACCCTGAGCAAAGAGAACTTCTACCCAGAAATATGAGCTGGATCCCCCTAGGCAAAAAGGTTCTACCCAAGTTAAGCTATGTAAAACAACATGAGCGATAAGTACTTCTACCGGAAAATATGAGCATCAGTACTTCTACCAGAAAATATGAGCTGGATCCCCCTAGGCCAAAAGGTTCTACCTGAGTTAATGACGTGCATAAAATACACATTTAAATTATGCTCGCTAATCAAATATAGTATAGTATAATATCGTATCCATGAGGATTGAATTTAAATAGTATTCTCATAGTTTCTAGCTTGATTGCTATCCACGATGATCAATCGTTGAGATTTATAAGATTTCTGACTAAAATTAACTAAGAATCTAAAGCTATTGACTAATGACAATCGAAACAAGGAATAACCAATGAAGGTTATCAATGGGAGAAGATAGGGTCTTGATAGTATAGGCGCAAGATAATTGTTTGGGATTTAACTCTAAATGATTCACTTCTAATGTTTAAGTGTGTCTTTGGAATTCACTCAACTATTAGTTCAAACGTTCAACAAAAACTTCTCTCTCAATTAAGTTTTAACCTCACAAGATGAACCAATTTAAGCACGTGAAGATATGCAAAAATGCGTAGTAGATTGGTCTTTAAGAAAACCTCTTTTGATTATTCTCCTAACTAGGTTTAATCAATGATTCAACTAGTCTCTTTCGATTACTTAGAAGAATCTATGAACTCAACCAGCAATATAGTGCAAAGATATCACAAGTTATGCCTCTCTCGATTACATGAAAAAGTGAATATAGATGCAATAATTAAATCATCCAAATACGCTTTAATACATAAAACTAGAGTTATAACCCACAAACATTTATCAGTACACGAAATCCATCAAACTCTAAAGGGAACTACTCCATAATCATTGATAAATTCATCACAAATACAATTAAAGTATAGGAATGATTGTAGGCTATAACCTCGCGATTTAGTCGTTTATTGCACTCTAATTTACTGTACTTTTATTGTATTTGAGCTTTAATCGCTAGTGTTTTGTACTTATTGTGTGTTTTATACCTTGTACAAGTGATTCTGAGCTATGTAGATGTATGGAATGAATTCGATCTATTTAGAGCTTTGACGTCTGAGTAAAAGCCCAAGGGATTAAGTAGGGATCGCGTTCGGAGGTCGAAAACCACATCTGGATATCAAAACGCATGAAAACATCCGTACTTTGAGAAATCCCCATTGCTGCAGCACGTGGGCCACCACGTGAGGCACCATGTGGGGCTTCACGCGTGTGTATTTTTATGCTTCCTAACAGATTTCAACTCACTAGATTTCCCCACTAATTCCCCGCATGGCACGATGCCCTATGTGGCGCCCCTGTGTAATTTTTAAAAAAGTAAGTTTCCTATTTCTGCTAGGAGAAGGTGATTTCGTCTAAGCCCGACCCTACTTAGTATAAATACATGAAAAAATATTACTTTTGGGACTTTTGACACATATAAGACCTAAGAAGGCCAAGGAGGAGTGGGAGGAGAAAAAAGCACAAGGATTTCATCATTCTTTCCTCACTCAAGACCCAAATTTGGAACATATTTATGTTTTCCTACCTTCTAATTATATTTGTGATGAATCTCTCCATATCTATGGAGTAGTTCTCTTTAGAGTTTGACGGATTGAGTGTATTGATGATTGTTTCTGGATTATAACTTTGGTTTATGTATTGAAGTATTTTTGGATGATCGCTTTGTTGCATCTATATTCACTTGTTCATGTAATCGAGAGAGGCATAACTTGTGATATCTTT
>AWOL01S0391514.1:0-15713 GCA_000715115.1 Nicotiana otophora
GAAAACAAAAGAAGGGTCCAAAGGCCACAGAATAGTTTTAACAAGATGGGTATGTTATAGAGGTGTTCGCCGGTCGATACGGTACTATATTTAGATATTTCAGTTCGGTATTCGGTTTCTTCAAATGCTATACCAATACCGTACCTAATTATATTCGGTATGATTCGGCTTTTCTCTTTTCGATTTTGGTTTATTCGGTACAGTAACTTCGGTTTGTTTGGTTTCAATATTAACTATTGCATAAAGCAATAAACTATAATATTCTTAATTAAAGTACTCACAAATATAAAAATAAAAACGTTCTATCTCACATGATTATTGATAAAATCTTTGTCCAAAACCAACAGGTATCAACTCATATAGAGAAAAAAGGTACATAAACGAATAAATTTAGTCATTGAAAAAGTCTTGTTACTTGCTTAGAGCTAATTGGTGAAGTTAGAGAATACAACAAGAATTAATCCTACATATGCAATTCATTACACGAGAAGAAACACCCTAAAACCGTAAAAGTATTACGTTAAGATGCTTAGCATCCTAGAGAATAACAGTCAAAATCTGCAGCCTACCTTGTTCCTCCATTTTCCTAAAGAAGTACATGGGATTTACTGCCAGCCTCAATATGCATACCAAGGAAAAGTATTATGTAACTTAATATGTTATAATCTATAATATGCGTATTCTGTAACTTATTATATATTTCGGTATGGTATCGGTATTTCAGTATTATTTTTGTAAATATCAAATACCATGCCTAATACCATTTTTTTTAAAACTTAAACCAAATACCATACCAAATACCAAATTTTTTGATTTCAGTATGGTAATTCGGTATTTACTAAATTATGCGCAACCCTAGTATGTTATCCTGAGAAATATCAGCACTCATGTACACATCTTCGGTAAAAGTGTGATATGCTTTTGTAAAAATTTATATGCATCGAGTGTTTACACCAAATTAATAAATGTATCGAGTGTTTATATAAACAAGCTCTTCTCACTTAATCATGGTTATTATTTATTAATACATATTTTCATATAATAAAATTACTTAATCATGATAAACTATTTCAGTTTAATGTAAACAACTGCTGCGAATAAGTTTTTACCGCTCCAGGAGTTTCAAGACAGATCCAAGTAGTGCAACAATAAGATCTTATCTAGTCAGTAGCAGTTCATAGATGTAAATGGAAAGTATAAGGTGGAGCTTTTCCCATTTGTAGTTTCTACGAGCAAAGCCACCAATCTTGTTGGACACAGATACACCGTATTGTATCTTCCACTTATATTACATCAACTTAGTTATGTGTACAAACATTATGCGTGTAAGTATNCGATGCGTGTAAGTATCCTATACATGTATGTCATGTTCTAAATTAAATTTTCGTGTAATTTAAAAAATTCGTACGAAATATCGACATCAGGTCAGATCTGTTAAAACATGAATACGTCAAGGAAAATAAGATTCAACCTTTTTTTGGTTAAATGTAGTAATGAAATTTTGAGAAGGAAGCATTTTTGTTATAAACATCTTGTGGCGTAATATATTGCCACCACCATCCTGATGGAATGAATACGGTTCCTCCATTATTAACCAAAGAACTTGAATTCGAGTCCCAGAATTAGAAAATATCTAACAATGAGGGCTTTTCTCTGTAATGGACCTTATGTCGCACAAATGCGAATTGACTGGCCCCTAAGAGATTAGTAAGGGGCGCGAATAAAAAAAATAATAATGCAATTATATTAGTCCTTGATAATGAGTGGTACGATAGACATGCTAGTTTCCCCCTCTCTATAACAATCACGGGGGAACAAAGATCTTAAAGGCCTTTTAACAACCAAAGCAGGGCGATAAATGTAATAAAAGTTGTCTTGACCCGATATTGGTATGATTGATGGACGAGATTGTTTTGAGGTACGTCAGATTGTGATAGTAAATATTTTGAGTGCCTTTATGGATTACTAAAAAATATGGTTCGTTACCTTACTCCTTAAGCATAAGCAAAAATAAACACAATAATCTTTACGTGAAAAGTCACCCGGCTCATAAGGTGCAAAAACCACGACCCACCACGTAGGATTTTAGCTTCAACTTCACTAGAACAATAAGCCAAATGTATCGATTACAAATCTGTAACTCAATACTCTCCAGTTCTCCTACTTCAACCAATTGACTTACAAGTTACTCTAACTTGCAAAATCAAACACTCACTCCAACTCACTGATTTTATATGACACTTTGATTACAACTCGATTTCCTAAAACACATTTACTAGACTGACTCAAGAAGAACACAAACACTGGTACTCGACTTGAGTATAGAAAATATAGTTCTTCAGTTGATGTGCAAAAAGATAATCTCAGTAGTCTCCAAAAAGATAGTATTTAAGCTCCCTAGACTCCAAGATCTTTTAGGAGTCCAATGAATAGCGAGCTTCTCGTTTGATAGGACTCCTACTGCTCCAAGGACTCCACAATTCTTGGGACTCTTGTCTCTCACTTGTGCAAGCATATCTTCTTAGATAACAACCCTTATCATGTTTAGCGGTCCTCTTCAAACGAACTCGGACTTGAGTAACTTTGTGATAAAGTTACTATCTTATAGGAACGTGCAATCATCAACCTTGAAGACCTGGTTCTTTGAACAGTTAAGCAGCTATGTTGAGGACTTGGTTCTTAGAGCATTTCCTCTGAACAAACTTTGTTAATTATCAAAACAGCAATACTCAACAAATTCTCTCTTTTGATGATAACAAACTTTGTGCACATAAAACCAGGTAATCACCTTATATCTCAACCACCCAGAGCAGGTACAACACGTATACAATAAGCACACAAACAGACACATCAACACCAACCCCCAACTCTATCTTCCCCCTTTTGGCATCATCGGGAAAAAAAACAAAAAGATGTTAGATAGACTAAGCACATTTAATGCGAGATTCATGGTTGTTTAGGCTACAACACAAGCTCAAGAATTATCAAAGCAAATAAACTAAGCTGATGATATAACCATGTGCGAAGCAGTAAAACAACATAAGAGAATTCCTTTAGTAGCGCAAAATTAAGCCAGGGCCTTGACTCAAAATATTAGAGAAACATAAACTAAAGCATCATGCGACCTACTCAGAACTAGAACCAAAGAAAAAGAACTAAATCACCACTGGGTTAACAAAACAAATTGAAGATATGGGGTGAAGGACCAGGGTCAAGGGTGAGAGGAAAAGCGGGTCAAGGCTTTCACAAGGGTGGAAATATGTTGGGCATAAGCCTCTATGTCCCTTCTAAGCTCCTCCCTAAGCTGTCTGGTTTCTTTTCTCAACTCATCATTGTCTTCTCTAAGCTTGGCATTCTCCTGAAGAGCTAACTCCAACCTTTTAGAGAGCTCTGCTGCCCTAATGCTACCAGGTAGAATAGCAGAACTTATTGGTCTCCTAGCCTTGATCTCCTCATAGTCACACTGCTTGAGGGTAACAACATCCATAAAATCATTGTGAATTCCAAACTTAAGCTCATGCAAGACAATATTTGAAAGTACAAGAGGGGATGAATTGTAACTAAATTAAAAACTTAGTCTACTTAAAAGAGAATTAGTCGACTTCACTTTATCATCAGGTTTGATTGACGATGAAAATAAATTTCAAGAAATTTAAAGCTGAGAACACATGAGTTTTATACTAGTCCAATATCAGTGTGGTACCTACATCCAATTCCCTTGGGTCACAAGGGTTCTCTTAGTTCTTGAATAGTTTGTTACAGTAGTAGTGACTTTTGGATCGTTTACCACCAACGATTCTCAGCAACAATGTTTTACAAACTTGACACAACTCTTGTTTTGTTTCCTAACACTTCCTATCTTTTGAGACACTAGTAAACTCAGAAATACAATGTTTATGCTAAGAACTAGAAAGGCATAGAAAATAGTGGTAAGTTACGTAATTAAATTCTTGAGTCTGCCAGACTTCTTATACGATAGTCTTGAGTAGCCGTTGCAGATTGACCCTTAATTGAGGTACAAAATATTCTAAGCATTTCGACCCAATGGGTACCTCATAATCCTGCTCAAGAGATGGGCTGGATTTATTAACTTCCTTCCTTTTCATATTCATAATCAAGGGAGAGATTTGTGGTTTGACTTGATCGATCAATCTTCAGAATCTCCAGATTCCAAATCGATCCTTGAAGTAAGGATTGCCTTGCTATAGTGACTGCACTTGATATTGTTTCCTTTTTTATGGCCTTGACATCCTTTGATTTAGCATTGTCCTTATTGCACTTGATCCGTTTCCTTTCTGATATCCTTGACATATTGACTTCCTTTGATCGAGCACTGCCCTCCTAATTTTGTGCATCAAATAGATACAATTAGATTTGTACTATTGTCATCATTAAAACTTAAGTGTAACAATATTGAGCTCCTCAAATAGATTAGTTAACATGAAGCCATAAGGCATATCATGCTTAGGCTTGGAAGTGTTCGCATCCCTTGCCATGTGCTGAATCATCAGGCTATGCAGATTGATAGCTCTACCAGTATCAAGTAGTTCCATCACAACCCTATCAAGTAGGTAACCTCATGCCTCCTCTCAGATCTTTATAATATGTAGGAGTTCACAAAGTGAAACAATAGCTTGTGAAAAGGAGTCATATCACTCTTGTACACCTTCTGGGGAGCATCTAACTCAAACTTCTAAGAAAACTTCATTGTGACCATAATTCCTGTGTCCACATCATTGTCTATGGCTGGCCACATTTTCTTCAAGTAATTTTCAAAACCTAATGAGGGAATATTCAGTAGCATCCCAAGCTCTTCAGTATCAAACTCCATCTCAAAATCCTTTATAGAACTCTTGACCACTTTGCCATCAAATTGGAAGTTTGCATAGAACTTCACCACAGCAGGCACACACATATGAGGGAATGCCTAAACAAGAATGTGTCTCCATCCCTGTAGTTCAAGTTTTTCAACTAACTGTCACGACCCAAAATCTAACCATGATCGTGATGGCACCTATCGTGTTACAAGAAAAGCCTACTTCCTAAAATATTACTACTAAACCGATTATAAGAATTTAATAAAACATTTCCAACATTTGAATTTTTCATAAACTAAATCAACCCTAAATATAATTATAGAAAATACGGAAACNAAAAAAAAACAAAAAGATGTTAGATAGACTAAGCACATTTAATGCAAGATTCATGGTTGTTTAGGCTACAACACAAGCTCAAGAATTATCAAAGCAAATAAACTAAGCTGATGATATAACCATGTGCGAAGCAGTAAAACAACATAAGAGAATTCATTTAGTAGCGCAAAATTAAGCCAGGGCCTTGACTCAAAACATTAGAGAAAAATAAACTAAAGCATCATGCAACCTACTCAGAACTAGAACCAAAGAAAAAGAACTAAATCACCACTGGGTTAACAAAACAAGTTGAAGACATGGGGTGAAGGACCAGGGTCAAGGGTGAGAGGAAAAGGGGGTCAAGGCTTTCACAAGGGTGGAAATATGTTGGGCATAAGCCTCTATGTCCCTTCTAAGCTCCTCCCTAAGCTGTCTAGTTTCTTTTCTCAACTCATCATTGTCTTCTCTAAGCTTGGCATTCTCCTCAAGAGCTAACTCCAACCTTTTAGAGAGCTCTGCTTCCCTAATGCTACCAGGTAGAATAGCAGAACTTGTTGGTCCCCTAGCCTTGATCTCCTCATAGTCACACTGCTTGAGGGTAACAACATCCATAAAATCATTGTGAATTCCAAACTTAAGCTCATGCAAGACAATATCTGAAAGTACAAGAGGGGATGAATTGTAACTAAATTAAAAACTTAGTCTACTTAAAAGAGAATTAGTCGACTTCACTTTATCATCAGGTTTGATTGACGATGAAAATAAATTTCAAGAAATTTAAAGCCGAGAACACATGAGTTTTATACTAGTCCAATATCGGTGTTGTACCTACATCCAATTCCCTTGGGTCACAAGGATTCTCTTAGTTCTCCAATAGTTTGTTACAGTAGTAGTGATTTTTGGATTGTTTACCACCAACGATTCTCAGCAACAATGTTTTAAAAACTTGACACAACTCTTGTTTTGTTTCCTAACACTTCCTATCTTTTGAGACACTAGTAAACTCAGAAATACAATGTTTATGCTAAGAACTAGAAAGGCATAAAAAATAGTGGTAAGTTGCATAATTAAATTCTTGAGTCTGCCAGACTTCTTATACGATAGTCTTGAGTAGCCGTTGCAGATTGACCCTTAATTGAGACACAAAATATTCTAAGAGTTTTGACCCAAGAGGTACCTCATAATCCTGCTCAAGAGATGGGCTTGATTTATTAACTTCCTTCCTTTTCATATTCATAATCAAGGGAGAGATTTGTGGTTTGACTTGATCGATCAATCTTCAGAATCTCCAGATTCCAATCGATCCTTGAAGTAAGGATTGCCTTGCTATAGTGACTGCACTTGAAACTTGTTTCCTTTTTTATGGCCTTGACATCCTTTGATTTAGCATTGTCCTTATTGCACTTGATCTGTTTCCTTTCTGATATCCTTGACATATTGACTTCCTTTGATCGAGAACTGCCCTCCTAATTTTGTGCATCAAATAGATACAATTAGATTTGCACTATTGTCATCATTAAAACTTAAGTGTAACAATATTGAGCTCCTCAAATAGATTAGTTAACATGAAGCCATAAGGCATATCATGCTTAGGCTTGGAAGTGTTCGCATCCCTTGCCATGTGCTGAATCATCAGGCTATGCAGATTGATAGCTCTACCAGTATCAAGTAGTTCCATCACAACCCTATCAAGCAGGTAACCTCATGCCTCCTCTCAGATCTTTATAATATGCAGGAGTTCACAAAGTGAAACAATAGCTTGTGAAAAGGAGTCATATCACTCTTGTACACCTTCTGGGGAGCATCTAACTCAAACTTCTAAGAAAACTTCATTGTGACCATAATTCCTGTGTCCACATCATTGTCTATGGCTGGCCACATTTTCTTCAAGTAATTTTCAAAACCTAATGAGGGAATATTCAGTAGCATCCCAAGCTCTTCAGTATCAAACTCCATCTCAAACTCCTTTATAGAACTCTTGACCACTTTGCCATAAAATTGGAAGTTTGCATAGAACTTCACCACAGCAGGCACACACATATGAGGGAATGCCTAAACAAAAATGTGTCTCCATCCCTGTAGTTCAAGTTTTTCAACTAACTGTCACGACCCAAAATCTAACCATGATCGTGATGGCACCTATCGTGTTACAAGGAAAGCCTACTTCCTAAAATATTACTACTAAACCGATTATAAGAAATTAATAAAACATTTTCAATATTTGAATTTTTCATAAACTAAATCAACCCTAAATATAATTATAGAAAATACGGAAACGAGCCCCAAATATTGGGGTGTCACTAAGTCATGAGCATCTAAAACTATGAACTAAGATATATAAGCTGTCTAATTGTCCAAAAGAAGAAATGACAAGAGGAGTAACAAGGTCCTGCAGACGCTAATAACTACCTTGCAGTTTCCAAAGATAGCCAACCTGAACTCAACGATCGCCGCCTTCTAACTCACCTAGATCTGCACATAAAGTGCATGGTGTAGTATGAGTATAACCGACTCAGTAGTAACAGAAATAACTAAGGAACCGAGAAGTAGTGACGAGCTAAGTAAAACAGTCCAATTATTTATTTTCACAATTTAAAAATAAACAGAAATAAACAGGTAAATTCCATAACTCAGTAAATGCCACAAAGAAGTTTAATAGATAAATGCAGCAACAACACAAATAAATACAACTTCACAGCAGTGACACTCCATCATTTATCACTCGTACTCAACACTCAAAACACTCAACACTCTACTCTCACTGGGGGTATGTACAGACTCCGGAGGGACTCCCAAAGCCTAAGCGCTAAGCACGGACAACTCATGTGCCATCATATCAATACCTGGATCCGCACGGTCAACTCACGTGCTATGCGGACAACTCATACGCTATGGTATTAATATCCTCACAACCAGGCCCTCGGCCTCACTCAATCATGTACCTCACTAGCCTCACCATCATCAACAAATAAGGGAACACAACCCACATCAAGTATCACAGCATATTAGCAAATAATAGAGACTGAGGTAAACATGTACAATAATTTCTATGACTGAGTACAAATAATGTGAGCATGAATAAAGCCTAAGCATGATCTCTTACATGAAGGCAAACAAGTTCAACAACAAGTAAGCACATAACCACAGATAATAGACATTAGGCCTCACAACCACACGGGACGGACCGAGCCTTAATCACTCGCGATGCACACCCACACGCCAGTCACCTAGCATGGGAATAACTTCCAAACAATCACGTGATGTCAAATCTCCGGGTTTATTCCTTCAAAGCCAGATTTAAAACTGTTACTTAACTTAACAACGTAAAATCCTACTCCGGGATGCCCTCGTCTCTAGACTCGGTCTCCAAAAGCTCTGAATCTAACCAAAATTAGAATACTACTATCAACATGTGCTAAAGAATCGAATTCCACAATAAAAACTATAAAATATGCCAAAAATCCGAAATCGACCAAAACCCGACTCCCGGTCCCACATCTCGGAACCAGTCAAAAATGAAAGAATTAGAACCCTCGTCCCCTCCCGAGTCTAACCATATAAAATTTATCAAAATTGGACTCCGTCTGGTCCCTCAAATTCCTACCTAAAACTCTCCAAAACTCAAGCCTTAACTCCCTCAATTTCACTTGAAATCATCAATTAAATCCCAAAAATGAAGATGGATTCATGAAATATAATCAAAACCGAGTAGGGAACACTTACCCCAATCCCTATGGTAAACATTACCTCCAAAATTGCTCAAATCCGAGCTCTCCAACTCAAAATATGACCGAATGAACAAACTCTTGTTTTATATATTTTCTGCCAGATATTTTGCCCCGTTTCTCATGTCAAACGATCCTAAAACTTGCTTTTTATGCCTCCAATGGATTCCTTATGAAATTCTAGTCAAGTTAAACTTTTGAATCACTCAATTTGACCTTATAATGAAGGGGATATGTAGATTTTAATATTTGCAAATAATGTAGATTTTTAAATACACCGTCAGTGGCAATTGCGTAATTAAGTTGAAAACTCTAGCAACCTAATGCTTAGTAAAGTGACCATACAATTCTCATATGATGTCCAAATTCGACGATTCTTTTTGCTAAGGGTCCGTAATTACGATACGGATCTAATGCTTTAATAAAAAGGAAAATCAGAGGTCATTTGTTCAATATAATATCATTTATGCTTGAAGAAACGACGTCGAAACATAAGAAAAACGAGCGCAACACAATCCAAACCTATCCGAAACTCATTCGAGGCCCTCGAGACCTCAACCAATAATTACAAAATATATCACTACCCGAACTTAGTCGAACCTTCAGAACACCTAAAACAACACCAAAACACCAAATCAACCTCGGATTCAAGCCTAAGAACTTCTAAACTTTCAACTTTCGCCAATTCAAGCCTAATTCTACCACGAACCTCCAGATTATATTCTGAACTCACTCCTAAGTCTAAAATTATCCAACGAAGCTAATCGAATCATAAAAATCCACATCCGAACTCGTTTACTCATAAGTCAACTTCCGGTTGACTTTTCTAACTTAACTTTCTAACTAAGAGATTAAGTGTCTCATTTCACTCCAAAACTACTCCGGACCCAAACCTACCAACTCGATACAACTCAACACCACTGAAAAACACATAAAGAAGAAGGAATGAGGGAAACAGGGTTATAACTCTCGGAATGACTGGCCGAGTCGTTACACTAACTGAGCCATACCTTTCTCATCAGTGTTTGCAAGAATATTCCTATTCAACACTTTTCTATTCCTGAATTCAGTAAGCTTGTCAACCACAGCAGGCATAACCCTCTTTTTCTTTCCTTTACTGGCTTTCTTAGATGTGGTAGCTGCCCTGGTGGGTTTAACAACCTTCCTCTTTTGTGCTGTTGTATTTGCTTACAGAGTAGAGTCAGACCCATCCTCTTCATCCAACTCAACTACAGGTTCAACAATAGCAGCTTGCTTTGTTGGCTTCTTGGAACCTCTGGACTCCTTAATGATCTATTCATCAACAACCTTTCTTTTACTCCTTATGAGAGGAGTCAGAGCAACAGGGGCCACTTTTTTTCTTGCAGGGATAATTGATTTTGTTGTTTTTATAGGGGCCTTCTTGCTCTTCTTCCCTACTGCAAACAAGGGTAAATCATCATCACCACTACTGACCTCCTTATCTCTAGTAAAAGGAGTTAACAAAGGCCCAATTTCTTTAGCTCTTTTCTCTCCACTTGCTTCTTCTGAAGAGGGCTATGATAGTGTTACCAATAGCCATATAGCCTTCAGATTCCCTACTTGAATTCTCTTCCTCACTCTCATGTTCAGTACTCTCACTTTTACTTCCCTTTTCTTCTTTCTCAATTTCACTCTCAGAGTCACCTTCTTCCTCACTATCTTTTTCTTACTCTGCAGAATCTCCCACTTGTTCACCTAACTTATCTTCTGCCTCACTTTCGTTTTCCTTTCCAGATTCCCCCTCATTCTCACTCTTTTTCTTATCAGTATCATGAGCTATATCCCGAACATGATGTTACTCATGACTAGATACCTCTCCTCCTTTTTCCTCACCTTCATCATCAACCCCATCCTCAGTCCAGCTGAAAGAGAGACCATCATAATCCTCTTTATTCACTGGTTCTTTCTTACCTTCCCCCTCAACAATAGGTATGACATTTGTGGTATCTACCCTTTTCTCCTGAGTTGGAAGTCTGTTTCTAAAGTAGTTTCCTCCACTCATGGTTTGTCACTTATGGGTGGAACAATTTCTAAGGGTTCAACTTTAATAGCAGAAACCAGAACATCTAACTTTGATGGAGGTACTTTTACCTGATCAATAGTAGTTGACATAGATTCCCCCTAAGTCACAGCTTCCTTAACCACTAAGTCCTCCTTAGTAGGACCACGAATCACCACCTTGTCACTCTTAACATATTGTTTGATATAGCCTTGATATTAGTGGGTTTAGAGGTATTTTTTGAAGTAGACACGGGTGAATGGGAATGTGGTTTTGGGGATGAAGGTCCAATAGAGGTGGGAATAATTGGTGCAACAGGAGCAAGGGACGATGGTGCAGGTACAATAGAGTGTATAGATGGAGAGGGACCAAGAGTAGGCATAAGTTCACTGGTTGGTTTTGCATTTTTCTTTGGATTGGGCTTCATGTTCATGGGTTTGGATTCAGTCTTGGATGAGGATTTTGCTTTAGAGGGAGTTTGGCTCGATTTAGGCTTGGTGATGAGAGAATAAAAGTGATGAAAGAACGAGAGAAATTTTTCTTGATTCCTGCTTATGGTGTGAGAGGTATAGTGAGGTCTGAGAAACGCATCACAAGATGGCTTTTAAAGAGGGTAGTCCTGATTTGACCAAAAGAAAGAGAGTAACCGAATTTGAGTTCTAACGAGACTCTAATAACAGTTACTTTTGACTATTAGACTTTTAGGATTAATTAGACTCTAATTGCTCAAGTATTCCCCTTTAATCCTTGACTAGATGAAAAATATGAGTGATGTTAATAAGATTAGAGAGTCTAAGTATAGCAGTAATTTTATATATAAGGCGCAAATGAATTAAGACAAGATGGCACGTACCTGAGTCAAAGAACTAACTCCTTCGCAACTCCTTATTCATTTCTGCAATAAAGCTTCAACACTATAGATTAGTATCATAAGACATAGTTATCAGCTAGACTTTTCTAGGCAAGTGTGTGTGCTCAAGACAAGCACGAGACTGAATCAAACACATTATACCCGACCTTCTGCATCTAATTATAATTTTTCTAGTCAATCATTAGGGTTCAACCTAGTTAGAAGTATTAATTAGACTCAGTTCCAGTTTGTTCCTTTCAAAGTGATCCTTACTCAGAGCTTTAGTAAAAATATCAGTAATTTGGTCTTCAGTTTTATAGAAGTTAATTGAGATATTTCCCTTTTCAACATTGTCTGTGAGGAAGTGATGTCTAATGTCATTGTTCTTGGTTCTCTTGTGTTGGCGGGGATTTTTAGTAATGTTTATGGCACTAGTGTTATCATAGAAAATAGGAACACAATCAACAAAAATATTATAGTCCCTTAGTTGTTGTCTTATCCACAGTAACTGAGCACAACAAGATGTTGTTGCCACATATTTTGCTTCAGTTGTAGACAATGCCACTGAGTTCTGCTTCTTTGTTCCCCAAGACACCAAGCAATAACCAAAGAAGTGTGTTGTTCCTAAAGTGCTTTTCCTGTAAACATAAAAACATGTATAGTCAACATCAACATAACTAACTAGATCAAAGTTGTACCCTCTAGGATACCACAGACACATATCATGAGTTCCTTTAAGATATCTAAGTATACTTTGACAGTCTTTAGATGAAACTCTTTGGGATATGCCTGAAAGCTTGCACACAATCCCACACTAAATACAATATTAGGCATGCTTGTGGTGAGATACAACAGTGACCCAATCATTCCTCTATATAGGTTTTGTTCCATACTTTTTCCTTCTTCATCAAGGTCCAGCTTTGTTGCAATTGAAATATGAGTGTTTATGGACTTAGAAGAGTCCATGTTAAATTTCTTCAGAAGTTCCTTGATGTATTTTTGTTGATGTATCATAGTTCCAGTAGGTGTTTGCTTGATATGCAACCCCAAGAAGAAGTTCAATTCACCAATCATGCTCATTTCAAATTTATTCCCCATCATCTCAGCAAATTCCTTACACATTGATTCATTAGTAGCCCCAAATATAATATCATCTACATATACTTGTACAATCAGAAGAGTTTTGCCTTTATTCCTCAGGAACAGTGTGTTATCCACCTTTCCTCTTACAAAGTTATTAGCTAAGTGGAACTTTGAGAGCCACTCATACCAAGCTCTTGGAGCTTGTTTCAGTCCATATAGAGCTTTGTCTAACTTGAACACATAGTCATAAAATTCTTAACCCATGAGGCTGTTTAACAAACACTTCCTTCTTCAGGTAACCATTCAAAAATGCACTCTTTATATCCATCTAATACAGGGTGAACTCCATGTGTGCAGCAAAAGCTATTAGCATTCTTACAGCTTCCATTCTGGCTACATGTGCAAATATCTCATCATAGTCAATGCCTTCTTCTTGATTTTATCCCTGAACCACGAGTCTGGCCTTGTTCCTTATGATATTTCCTTGCTCATCCAGCTTGTTTCTGAACACTCATATGGTACCTATGATAGCTCTGTTCTTAGCTCTTTGCACCAAATGCCAGCCCTTGCTTCTTTCAAACTGATTCAACTCCTCTTGCATATCTATAGTCCAATCTAGATCCTTTAGAGCTTCCTTTATATTCGTAGGTTCAACCCGTGAGAGGAATATTGTAAGTGCACATAGGTTTCTCGAGATGACCTGGTTCGCACTCCAGCATTAGGATCAGAGATGATGTTCTCAAGGGGGGTGTGAGCTTTGATGTTTCCATAGTCTAATCTGCATTCCCAGAGATGGTTCACCCAAGGAGTGACCCAAAGGAACAATGTCAGTAGATACAACTTCATCTGTCTAGGTAGCAGTCAGACTAGTTCTCTCTTCTTCTTCTTCTTTTTCTTCTTCTTATTCATGATCACTTTCAACTTCCTTAGGATATCTTGATCCATCTTCAGATTGGTATTCAGGTTCTTTAGAAGTTCCTTTATCAGTGAGTCCTATGTCATAGTCTTCATCCTGCAGACGTTTCTCAGCCATGTTGTTAGATTCGTCAAAATTAACATGGAACATTTTCTTCTACGCAGATAGTTTTTTTATTAAATACTTTGTAAGCTTTACTATGTGGTGAGTAGACCAAGAAAAATTTCCTCATCACTTCTATCATCAAACTTTCCTAGAGCTTCTTTTCCACTATTGTGTACAAAATACTTGCACCCAAAAGCTCTTAGGTGAGTGATGTTGGGTTTTCTCCCTCGAAGTAACTCGTAGGGAGTTTTCTCATGAATGGGTTTGAACATGCATCTATTTATCAAGTAACAAGCAGTATTGACTACCTCAGCCCAAAAGCTCTTAGCCAGTCCACTGGCAATCAACATGGTCCTGCCCATGTCTTCTAAAGGTCTATTTTTTCTTTCCATAACATTATTTTCTTGTAGAGTTCTAGGTGCAGAGAAGTTATGATCAATGCCATGTGTGATACAAAACTCAAATAATTTACAATTTTCAAACTCAGTTCCATGGCCTGTTCTTATAATTAAAACATCACAACACATTTTCTGTTGGACCATTCTGACAAACACACAGAAGANTATCTTCAGGTAACCATTCAAAAATGCACTCTTTATATCCATCTGATACAGGGTGAACTCCATGTGTGCAGCAAAAGCTATTAGCATTCTTACAGCTTCCATTCTGGCTACATGTGCAAATATCTCATCATAGTCAATGCCTTCTTCTTGATTGTATCCCTGAACCACGAGTCTGGCCTTGTTCCTTATGATATTTCCTTGCTCATCCAGCTTGTTTCTGAACACTCATATGGTACCTATGATAGATCTGTTCTTAGCTCTTTGCACCAAATGCCAGCCCTTGCTTCTTTCAAACTGATTCAACTCCTCTTGCATATCTATAATCCAATCTAGATCCTTTAGAGCTTCCTTTATATTCGTAGGTTCAACCCGTGATAGGAATATTGTAAGTGCACATAGGTTTCTCGAGATGACCTGGTTCGCACTCCAGCATTAGGATCAAAGATGATGTTCTCAAGGGGAGTGTGAGCTTTGATATTTCCATAGTCTAATCTGCATTCCCAGAGATGGTTCACCCAAGGAGTGACCCAAAGGAACAATGTCAGTAGATACAACTTCATCTGTCTAGGTAGCAGTCAGACTAGTTCTCTCTTCTTCTTCTTTTTCTTCTTCTTATTCATGATCACTTTCAACTTCCTTAGGATATCTTGATCCATCTTCAGATTCGTATTCAGGTTCTTTAGAAGTTCCTTTATCAGTGAGTCCTATGTCATAGTCTTCATCCTGCAGACGTTTCTCAGCCATGTTGTTAGATTCGTCAAAATTAACATGGAACATTTTCTTCTACGCAGATAGTTCTTTTATTAAATACTTTGTAAGCTTTACTATGTGGTGAGTAGACCAAGAAAACTTCCTCATCACTTCTATCATCAAACTTTCCTAGAGCTTCTTTTCCACTATTGTGTACAAAATACTTGCACCCAAAAGCTCTTAGGTGAGTGATGTTGGGTTTTCTCCCTCGAAGTAACTCGTAGGGAGTTTTCTCATGAATGGGTTTGAACATGCATCTATTTATCAAGTAACAAGCAGTATTGACTACCTCAGCCCAAAAGCTCTTAGCCAGTCCACTGGCAATCAACATGGTCCTGCCCATGTCTTCTAAAGGTCTATTTTTTCTTTCCATAACATTATTTTCTTGTAGAGTTCTAGGTGCAGAGAAGTTATGATCAATGCCATGTGTGATACAAAACTCAAATAATTTACAATTTTCAAACTCAGTTCCATGGCCTGTTCTTATAATTAAAACATCACAACACATTTTCTGTTGGACCATTCTGACAAACACACAGAAGACTAGGTCCTTTGCTGCCAACTTGCTG
>AWOL01S0391626.1:0-15299 GCA_000715115.1 Nicotiana otophora
CACGATCTGGTGGCATGCCTGGAAGATCAGAAGGAAACACATCGGAGAACTCCCGGACCACGGATAGTGAATCAATTGCCGGAGTCTCTGTAGTAGTATCCCGAACATAAGCTAGATAAGCTATAAAACCCTTCTCGACCATGTGTCGAGCCTTCAAAAAGGAGATAACCCGACTAGATGCACTGACAGACGAACCCTTCCACTCCAATCTAGGCAGCTCTGGCATAGGCAAGGTAATAGTCTTGGCATGGCAATCAAAGATGGCATGATATGGAAATAACCAGTCCATGCCCAGGATGATCTCAAAATCGGTCATATCGAGAAACATAAGATTCGCTCTAGTCTCATAACCATAAAAAGTCACAATACAGGACCGGTAGATCCGATCTATAATAACAGAATCATCCACTGGTATGGACACATATATAGAAGTACCCAAGGACTTACGAGGAACACCCAGGAAATGAGCAAATAGAGATGAAACATATGAATAAGTAGACCCTGGATCAAATAGTACCGAAGCATCCTTACCGCAAACAGAAGTAATATATGTGATCACCGCATCTGAGGCTACTGCATCTGGTCTGGCTGGAAAGGCATAGAACCTGGCTAGAGCACTACCTGACTGGCCTCCATCTCTAGGCCAGCCCCTACCCACCTGCCCTACGCCTCTGGACGGCCGGGCGGGTGGTGTGGCAGCTGGTGCTGTAATCATAGGCTGTTGACCCTGCTGCACTACCTTGCCCCGAAGCCTGGGGTACAACCTCCTCACATGACCAAGATCCCCGAACTCGAAACAACCTCTCGGTACGGTGGACTGCTAACCTGAAGTCTGACCCTGATGTCCTGAAGGCCCAATGGAGGAACCCTGAATAGCTGGCGGGCGGTAGGAGCTCTCTAAAATGGTGCTAAAATAGGGATGCACTAGAGCACCCCGAGGAGGTTGTGATGCTGGATATATGGGCCTGCTAGACTGACCCCACACAAAATAACCTTTTCCCCCAGCCGGGGCACCACTGAAACCTCCAGAATATTAAAATCGATTATCCCTCGTCACTTGCTTTCTCCGCTGATAAACACCCTCGATCCTCCGAGCTATCTCCACAACTAGCTTGTACAAAGTCCCCATCTCAATCTCTCGGGCCATAGTCGCCTGGATACCAGAGTGCAAACCCGCACAGACCTCCGCACTCTCTCTGTATCGGTAGGAAGTATCATAAGTGCATGGCGAGACAACTGAGAGAATATCACCTCATAGTCAGTCACTGACATCTGGCCCTGCTGGAGCTGCTCGAACTGAAATCGTAACTCTTCCCTTTGATAGGGGGGAATATATCTGTCCAAGAAGAGGCGTATGAACTGGTCCCAAGTCATGGGAGGAGAACCTGCTGGTCTATCGAGAAGATACGACTACCACCATTTATGGGCCCTGCCCTCCAACTAAAAGATGGTAAAGTCCACCATATAGGACTGCAATATCCTCATATTGTGCAGTCTGTCCCTGCAACGGTAAATAAAGTACTGGGAGTCCTCCTATCGCACACCTCCAAAGGCAGGAGGGTGTAGCCTGGTCCATCTATCCAATAGCTTCTGCGGCTCGCCGGCCACAACTGGTCTAGGCTCCGGTATAGCTGCTACAACTGGCTGAGCTCCGCCCATGGGTAGTGCGCCCAGGGTCTGATATACGGCAGTTGCATACCCTGGAGCCTGGGCGGTAGGGGTCTGTGCTCCCCCTCCCGCCTGAGATGTGGTTGGGTCTACTGGAAATAAACCAGCCTGAGTCATAGAATCCATGAACCACAGCATACGGCCCATGACCTCCTGGAATCCCTGTGCGGACATGAAATCCACCGGGCTGGCTCTGCTGCAAACACCTCGCCCTGCTCCTCAATAATAAGATCCTCTACTGGAGCCACTGGTGCAATAACTGGATCAAATCTAGAACGCCCTCGTCCTCTACCATGAGCTGGAGCCCTCCCTCGACCTCTGCCTCAGCCTCTAGCAATAGGGGGAGCAGATCTTCCACGGTCAGGTAAATCTTCCACGCACGTTCTCACCATCTACGAGAGAATAAGAGAAAGACACTTAACACAACATCAACTGCACGATAGGAGATGAAGAAAGAGTAGTTTTCTAACACCCTCTAGCCTCTCGAAGATAAGTGCGGACGTATCCGCACCGATCCGCAAGGCTCTATTAGGCCTGTTCATAACTCGTGAGACCTATGTGAAACTAATGCTCTGATACCATGTTATCACGACCCAATTTCTCCTATAGGCTGTGGAGGCGCCAAACGTCACCGCTAGGCATGCCAACGATGAACTAACCATGTAATTGTTCTTTTTAGTAAATTTCCAAGTAGTTGAATTTTATGTATTAAGAAAATAAAGAGTAGAAAATTTAATAAAGTAAAGCGAAAGCTAATGAGTGGGAAAATGCAGTGAAATAAATGCTCCAAAACCATAAAGTCTACTAGCATGTGTTCCAAGACCTGGTGTCACAAGTGTATGAGAATCTAGTAGAATATACAAAACTCCAAAACTGTCTGAAATAGAGTAGACAGAAAATAAATGCAAAAGAGAGACTCCAGGTACTGCAGAATGGACTCAGAAAGCAGCTCACCACTAGGCATCGGGGTAACGGGGGTGCGCGCTACAATGACTGCCAGATGTATCTGCCTCCGATCCTGCACGATTAGTGCAGAAGTGCAGCGTGAGTACATAAACAATATGTACCCAGTAAGTATCCAGTCTAACCTCGAATAAGTAGTCACGAGGGGTCGACATCGATACTTAATATGGGCTAACAATAAAATACAGGAATGTTAAATAGGTATAGAATATGTGAATAATAATATTAACACAAGAGCAACAGTGATTAAATGATTCTTTAACTAACAGTAAATTCCAAAAGTCTTCCACTAACACATACTAATTCCAAATAAATTTTGAATAAATAAATAAATTATAACCTCTCAATTCATGAAAATAAAATCATGTGTATTCGGGCTTCAAGCATTAACACGCACGATTTATGCCGAGGTCGTACGGCCCGATCCAGAATAAACAAGAGCAATAATGATTAAATGATTCTTTAACAAACAGTAAATTCCAAAAGTCTTCCACCAACACATACTAATTCCAAATAAATTTTGAATAAATAAATAATTTTTTACCTCTCAATTCATGAAAATAATAACATGTGTATTCGGGCTTCAAGCACTAACACGCACGATTTATGCCGAAGTCGTACGACCCGATCCAGAATAATGTGTACACTGCCAAGGGTCGAGCGGCATGAACCATAGATGCATCTATTATACTGCCGAAGCATTCCGCCCGCTCCACAAGAAGAGAGAATAGTCATGAACATTTGATTTAAAAACTATTACNAAATGTGTATTCAGGCTTCAAGCATTAACACGCACGATTTATGCCGAGGTCGTACGGCCCGATCCAGAATACACAAGAGCAACAATGATTAAATGATTCTTTAACTAACAGTAAATTCCAAAAGTCTTCCACTAACACATACTAATTCCAAATAAATTTAGAATAAATAAATAAATTTTTACCTCTCAATTCATGAAAATAATAACATGTGTATTCAGGCTTCAAGCATTAACGCGCACGATTTATGCCGAGGTCGTACGACCCGATCCAGAATAATGTGTACACTGCCAAGGGTCGAGCGGCACGAACCATAGATGCATCTATTATACTGCCGAAGCGTTCCGCCCGCTCCACAAGAAGAGAGAATAGTTTATGAACATTCGATTTAAAAACTATTACATGGCTAATATACAAAGAAGCACAATTTCTATTAATGGTCAAGTAACCCGCCAAAACTCACATAAGTGAAATTCGGACTTTACAAATCATTTATCAAGTTTCAATATAAATTTAGGCACTTTAATTAACAAGTAGGATGCAAACATTATAAGTATTTCATGATTTGGGTCCTAAACTACCCGGACTTAAGCATAATTAGTAGCTACGCACGAACTCTCGTCACCTCGTGCATACGTAGCCCCTACAATTAGAAGCAAATAGTAATTTAAATCACCTATGGGATAAATTCCCTCTTACAAGGTTAGGCAAGAGACTTACCTCGTCTCAAAGCTCACTATCCGGCCCACAAATTTACTCTAAGGCCTCAACTTGGTGCTGAACAGTCCGAAGCTAGCCAAATATTATATAAATTAATCAGTATGCACTCAAAAGTTAATAATTGAGCTATTAGAGTAATTACGAAACCCAAATTGGAAGATTTTTAAATTTCATCCTCACACCCACGTGCCCGGATTCCGTAAATTCGTGAAGATAAGTGTTACCCATAACCTCACGAACTCAAATATATAATATTTACCCAATTTCATAATTATTTTCGTGGTTAAATCCCATTTTTATCAAAACATAGGTTTGTCAACTAAACCTATAATTTGTACACTATATGCTAAGAATTTACCCAACATACATGTATTAAACTCATCTCATATAGAAATCACTTACCTCAAAGTGCTAGGTTAAAACCCCTCTTCAAAAAGCTTCAAAATCGCCCGAGGGATGATAGAAATGAGCTAAACTTGCCTAAGTCCCGACATTAAATGAACTTCACTGCCCCATAGATTTTTGCTTCTGCGTATCCTGCGGCGCATCTGCGGCGCCACACCTGCGAACAATCTATAGCAGGTGCGGTACTAGCTCAGGCCACAGGCCTTCGCTTCTGCGGACGGGCTCCCGCTTCTGCGGAAGCGGCATCGCACCTGCGCTCCAGGCCTAGCCAGCCCTTCTCGCACCTGCGGCCCCTTTCATCGCAGAAATGAGGCCGCTTCTGCGGGCCATAGACCACATGTCCAAAACCGCTTCTACGAAAATCTCGCAGGTGCGGACGCACCAGAACTGGTGCACCAGCAGTCCCCCAAGCCAAATTTCGATTTTGATTCCCAATCTGATCCATACTCGAGTCCCCCGGAACTCCATCCAATAACACTCACACATCCAACAACATAATACGGACCCGCTCGTGCGCTCAAAATACCAAAATAACATCTATAAGTACGAATCAGACGCCAAAACACATGAATCAAATTATAAAACTCAACAACTTCTAGAACCACTTTCGTGCATCTGATTCCCATCAAATCAACTCAGAATGACGCCAAATTTTGCGTGCAAGTCACAAATTACCACTCGAAATTATTCTCGGGCTCGGAATCGCAAACGAACCTCGATAACACCAAAACCTACTCCAAACCAAATTTAAAGAACTTGAAAAACCTTCAATGTGCCAACTTTCAATATTAAGTGCCGAAACGCTCTCTTGTCATCCAAAACCCGATACGAGCATACGTCCAAGTCCAAAATCATCATACAAACCTATTGGTACCGTCAAATGCCGGTTCTGAGGTCATTTGCAATAAATGTTGACCCAAGTCAAACTTACCCCTTTTTAGCCAATATTAAGGAACTAAGTGTTCCGATTTTAACCCCAACCCTTTCAAACCCGAACTAACCATCCCCGCAAGTCATAAAACAGTCAAAGCACATACAGGGAGTCTTATTTAAGGGAATGGGGTTCTAGAAAGCAAAATCACCGGTCGGGTCGTTACAGTCATACATGCAAAAATTATGATATTTGTCAATGTGCTTCTAAGTATATTTTTATTCCCGAATTGAACTTTCATATTCCAAACCTAAAGAATATCCATTTAAAATTTTATGAAAATAATTTTCAGTGTGCTTATGTTTTGCAATTATAATAAATAAAACACAAGGACAAACATCTAAATATTGGACTATAATTATCACAATATGTTTTCTTGCACGAACAACTATATGCCGCACTTTCAAGAGGAATATCATGATCGACAACAAGAGTTCTGGTTATGTCAGAGCAACAAAAGCATCAGAAGGAAATATACACAAGAAAAGCATCTACAAAGAAGTGTTCAGTAAGATACCATCAAATTAAATACTTTTAAACTATAATACATAATTATCTAACTAACATGACTAAATTGATTATTTGTGTAAGTTCTGATGATGTCCTTTTATTTTGAATTCACATATTATGCTATTGTAATAATATTGTTTGGTTTTCAAATGATTTAAATGGTTAAACCATCACGTGTCATTATTAACATGCAACGCACGTTTATAGATACTAGTACAATATTAAAAGCACGAAACTCGTAGCGACATATCGTTAACCTTTTTTACCCTTTAAAAATAGATTTCACACTAGATAAAATAGTCATTTGATTATTTCTCTAATATTAGAAAAATAAATAGTCATGTAATAGTTTCCTAATATCTAGGAATTCGATATCAACTAGACTTATGTATTAAATATTTTCTTATTTGAACTATGTAATATAACAAATTAGTAAAAGAAAAATAATAACAAAGAAAAATCACAATATTTTGTGAAGTAGTCATTTACTACATTTACGTTTTGGGAGTTATTTTGTTTGTCATACATTCAACAATTAATTCCTTAAAAAATTAGGTAATTTAGGTAAACGTTTTGAGTATTTTCAATTCCTTTTAGGTTTAGGAGTTTTTTTATTTGTCATAAGTTATAAAAACTTTGAGTGCTTTGACCTCTTTCTAGGTTTAGAAATCTTTTTATAAAAACANTTCTAGAACCACTTTCGTGCATCTGATTCCCATCAAATCAACTCAGAATGACGCCAAATTTTGCGTGCAAGTCACAAATTACCACTCGAAATTATTCTCGGGCTCGGAATCGCAAACGAACCTCGATAACACCAAAACCTACTCCAAACCAAATTTAAAGAACTTGAAAAACCTTCAATGTGCCAACTTTCAATATTAAGTGCCGAAACGCTCTCTTGTCATCCAAAACCCGATACGAGCATACGTCCAAGTCCAAAATCATCATACAAACCTATTGGGACCGTCAAATGCCGGTTCTGAGGTCATTTGCAATAAATGTTGACCCAAGTCAAACTTACCCCTTTTTAGCCAATATTAAGGAACTAAGTGTTCCGATTTTAACCCCAACCCTTTCAAACCCGAACTAACCATCCCCGCAAGTCATAAAACAGTCAAAGCACATACAGGGAGTCTTATTTAAGGGAATGGGGTTCTAGAAAGCAAAATCACCGGTCGGGTCGTTACAGTCATACATGCAAAAATTATGATATTTGTCAATGTGCTTCTAAGTATATTTTTATTCCCGAATTGAACTTTCATATTCCAAACCTAAAGAATATCCATTTAAAATTTTATGAAAATAATTTTCAGTGTGCTTATGTTTTGCAATTATAATAAATAAAACACAAGGACAAACATCTAAATATTGGACTATAATTATCACAATATGTTTTCTTGCACGAACAACTATATGCCGCACTTTCAAGAGGAATATCATGATCGACAACAAGAGTTCTGGTTATGTCAGAGCAACAAAAGCATCAGAAGGAAATATACACAAGAAAAGCATCTACAAAGAAGTGTTCAGTAAGATACCATCAAATTAAATACTTTTAAACTATAATACATAATTATCTAACTAACATGACTAAATTGATTATTTGTGTAAGTTCTGATGATGTCCTTTTATTTTGAATTCACATATTATGCTATTGTAATAATATTGTTTGGTTTTCAAATGATTTAAATGGTTAAACCATCACGTGTCATTATTAACATGCAACGCACGTTTATAGATACTAGTACAATATTAAAAGCACGAAACTCGTAGCGACATATCGTTAACCTTTTTTACCCTTTAAAAATAGATTTCACACTAGATAAAATAGTCATTTGATTATTTCTCTAATATTAGAAAAATAAATAGTCATGTAATAGTTTCCTAATATCTAGGAATTCGATATCAACTAGACTTATGTATTAAATATTTTCTTATTTGAACTATGTAATATAACAAATTAGTAAAAGAAAAATAATAACAAAGAAAAATCACAATATTTTGTGAAGTAGTCATTTACTACTTTTACGTTTTGGGAGTTATTTTGTTTGTCATACATTCAACAATTAATTCCTTTAAAATATTAGGTAATTTAGGTAAACGTTTTGAGTATTTTCAATTCCTTTTAGGTTTAGGAGTTTTTTTATTTGTCATAAGTTATAAAAACTTTGAGTGCTTTGACCTCTTTCTAGGTTTAGAAATCTTTTTATAAAAACAGATAATCGATCAATTCATTGTAAGAAAAATATTACTAACCGTGACCTTGCACATGCAAATCTCAATCTCACACAACACAAGACATCTATCATGCCATCGTATGAAAAGTACGAGAATCTCATAATCAACTCTAAGTCACAAGCAGAATACATACTCAATTAACCAGGAACTTTCTATTTAATCTCATCCCGTAGAACATCACAATACTCAACATGCTCCTCACGCCAGTAGGAAGATCCGTCTCAAACCATGGTAGAAATCATCGATAACACCTTGAAATACATTTTTACATAACCAAGATACGCAGGTCGCCAAACCCAAGATTATTGCCGCAAAACACATGTAGAAACTCACCACATCATAAGTACCCAAAGAACTGATCATATTCATTACTCTGTTGATCCAACCTACTACCAAGCGGTCTTATTTTCTCCGGGTTCCTTCCGAATTACCCTCAAGTTGACACTCATCCTCGCCATAATACGATGATCCTCAACCAAAACTCACCCCACAAGATCCTAGAATAAAACCACACTTCCCTAAGGCTCATAAGCCGATGTATTCCTTCTTAAGCACCCCAAAAGTACCACAACCGAGACACTCACTCTAAAGAGACCATATGTGAATCTAAAACCGTTTCTTTCACCCTCTTGATACTGAAATGTAGAATCCATAGTGATACAGAAATACTACGAGTCCCGACACCATCAGTTGCAAATCCCAGATGCTAGCCATATACCGGTCCAGAAAATTCTCAATTGCTGCATATAAATCTTGAACCCATTAGACCCTTCTCAAGAGTCCTCCACTCTGCTCAAGTCTCAATTGCACCACCCAAACAGGCCGAACTACCTATGCTCAATTAGCACAACAACTCCCCAACAAAGAAATCCTGCCTTAACGTAACCGAGCAAATTTATACACTGTGCGCACTACATCCATTACGAATAACAACTCAACTCATTCCATGAGCTCCATATACCCATAAAGTGTAACATAACCCATATCCAGAAATTCCTTTACTCTAGTCATCCTCGATCGTAATCTCTGCAAGTCATATTCGATTGACAAGTATGCCTCAAATCGAAACCAGTACAACACATAACCATACATTCAAATCGTCGATAGCAGACTCCCCCACTTGGCTCAAAGCCATAGAAAAAAACACTTGATAAATCATAATACACATGTTCTATTACTGCCATAATTCTGCATCGAAGTTCAACTCAATCCTTCATAAGTTCATGTAACACAAACCAACTAATACTTAAAATCATCTGCAAATCTTGCATTTATCCTCGTGACAGTCAGGTCAACTATTATAACCGATCCAAAATCAAATCGCACAAATATAACCCACTGGTAGAAAAGAAAGCCTCCACACAACATCATAAAAATCACACATCCGTAGATTACCTCGCAGGTTATAACCCACCTGCTTAGCCTCAAACCGACATCTTTTTATACCCGTTCACAACCACAACTACTATGAAATCACTCAATCTTCCTCAGTCTGAACTCATCAACAAGACATCAAAATCTACTTCGTTCCTTAATTAAACAACATGAAAGATCCGTCCACACACTCATAACTCGAGACTATACGTCATATCAAAACATGAATCAAGCACCCAGTAGTCTTTTTTACATCTCAAGAAAACTTTTCTCGTCACATTCAAACTATCTGAACACATCCCGCAATCACATCATATTTCATCATATAGCCATCCAACCACTCACCGAGCCATAAATTCCACTCATAGGGGTACTACCGAAAATATAAGTCCAAAAGCATATACTCACATAACTGAAATCCCCGTGCTCAAGCTACCGCCACAACCCAGCCTCAAGTCCTCCAGACTGACCCATCATCAGCACACAGAAATTATATCTCGCACCTCATTCTTGGAATCACAAGCCGTCGATGCATAGCTAATACCGAGTGGTCACATGCGCATACGAATGCGTGGAAGGAATTCAAACATTTACGCTTCAAGCTGAATCAAAGTCGCACGATAAGGAAAGAAAGATGAAAAATTTATCCTAAATGCCTTGTAGCCTCTCGAAGATAGGTATGGACATCATCATACCGATCCGCAAGACTCTGCTAGACACTTGCTCATGACTTGTAGAACCTATGAACCTAGAGCTCTAATACCAACTTGCTATGACCAAAACTCCAACTAGTCCTGATGGAACCTAGCCCAACCCGTTAGGTAAGCCAATTAACAATAAACTAGTTCAAATGATATTTATTAAGAGAAGAAACGATAATACAACTGAACTATTATACAAATAATTTTCCAAGGACTGGTAGTATAATTCTTGAGCGTCTAAGATTTAGAATTTACAAAGCTGGTATGAAATAAAGTACATCATCTCTTTGTAATGTAAATGAACAGAACTCGAATCTAATGCTACCAAGGACTAGTGATAACCATAACTAGAATATAGGTACATCTTCCGATCCAGCTCCTGCTGTACGCAGCAACATCAACATCCAAAATCTATACTCAAGGTGCAGAAGTGTAGTATGAGTACAACCGACCCCATGTACTCAATAAGTAACAAACCTAACCTTAGGTTGAAAGTAGTGACGAGCTGGGACACGGGTCAAGGTCCAACTCCAATAACCAGCAACAGTTCATAACAATGTAATAAAGATGGTACAAGAAATAACTCACCTCGTTACAAAAAATAGGCATGCTTTTCAAGTATAACAGTAAATCCCAAATCTTTCACCGAAAACCCCAAAAATATATGAGTAAGTTTGAAAACCGTGATTTTCCCAAAACCCTTTCAACAATAAATAAGAGGTTTCATTTTTCAAATAGCATGAGGTAAGTACATCTCTATACCTACATGTCAATATGCAGGTGAAATCATGAATGTCACCAAAAACCTGATAGTATAAGGAAATGCATCTCTATGCATGTATCTCAAGTACACATGTCAAATGCAATGCATCTTAGTGATGAACTCATGTACTCACACCCTCAGAGTACTCAATCTCACTGTCTCGTATTCTCCCTCTTCATGCTCAATACTCGGCACACTCAGTCATTCAGTACTGTACAAGGCAGATCCAGCCCAATGCAAATGAACCAAAATGCAAATAAACCAGGGCAGATCTAGCCCAATGCAAATGAACCAGGATAGATCCAGCCTAATGCAAAGGACTGCTAGAATTTGCACCAATTGTGGATGTGCAGACTCCTGAGGTGCCGATCCAGCTCAAGTGCTATAATAAGCCAAATCCTGGCATGAATCAATAAAGCATGATGCGGCGTGCAACCCGATCCCAAAAATATTACTCACAACAGGCCCTCAGTCTCACTCAATCATCAATCGCTCCAGTCTCTCGGGATCACAACACTCATGCTAAGCAGCCCGAATCAATGATACGAGACGTGACAATATACGATAACAGAGGCCGAGATATGATATGAAATGATGAATGTGACTGAGTACATAACTGCAATTAAGCAAATAACTCAACAGCAAAGAACGACCAATGTGGGTCCCACTAGTACCAGCATATAGCCTAAACATATTTTCTAGCATAAATCATAGCTCAAGTGCTCTAACTCATAGAGTATAGCAAAAATGTTCAGATAAGATAACTACACAATCCCATGGAATCGACTAAATCACAATTCACACGGTGCACACCCACACGCCCGTCACCTAGCATACGCGTCACCTCAACATCAATCACATAACATGTAATTCAGGGTTTCATACACTCAGCACCAAGTTTAAAAGTATTACTTACCTCGAACAAGCCAAATCCAATATCGAGCAAGCCAAACGATGCTCCAAAAATGCCATCTCGCGCGTACCGACCTCTGAACAGCTCGAAACTAGCCAAAAGCAATTCAAATAAATCAAACAATGCCTAAGAAAACAATACCAAATGATAAAGGTCGAATCTTTAATCAAAATACCAAAGTCAACCAAAAAGTCAAATCCGGGCTCATACCTCGGAACCCGACAAAACTTATAAAATCCAATAATCCATTCGATTACGAGTCCAACCATACTAGTTTCACTCAAATCCAACTCTGAATCGATGTTCAAAACTCAAAAATTCACTGTATGAAACTTTAGACAAAAACCCCCAATTTCTCTCTTGAAATCCTCTATTAAATGCCAAAAACGAAGATAGATTCATGAAATATAATTGAAAATGGGTAAAGAACACTTACCCAATCCACATGGTAAAAATTACTTCAAGAATCGCCTCAATCCGAGCTCCATAGCTCTAAATATATAAAAATGGTTGAAACCCTCGAAATAGAGTACTTTATAATCACTGGACGAATCAATGAATCGTGATCGCAGAAATACTCTCGCGATCGCGAAGAAGGAAATGCACTGCCCCCTGAAAATATACTACGTGATCACGAACAAACTTCAGCGATCGCGATAGACAACCAATATTGCCTCCCCATATATCCTACATGATTGCGTAACTACCCATGCGAACACGAAGAAGAAACAGCCTCTGCCCAGCTAAGTCCAGACCACTACACGAGCGCACGCACTCTTGGGCAAACGCGATGAAGACCAGCCCCCTCCCTATACGAACGCGGAGAGCAAATTTTCACAGCAGACCAAAACACCTTACGTGATCGCGGCCAAGCCTTCGCGATCGCGAAGAACGCCAGAAGCAACAGGTAACAGTAGAAACCAACAAATAAAAAACCATTCGAAATGATTCGAACTACGTCTGAAACTCATCCGGGCCACCTGGGACCCCATCCATATATACCAACAAGTCCCATAACATAATACGGACTACTCGAGGCCTCAAATCACACATAATAAAATCCAAACGACGAATTGCACCTCAAATCAAAATTAATGAACTTTGAACTTTCAACTTCCAAAACTCGTGCCAAAACATATCAAATCAACCCGGAATGAACTCAAATTTTTTTCACAAGTCCCAAATGACATACCGAAGCTATTCCAATTTCCGGAACCACAATCCGAACCCAATATGCTCAAAGTCAACTTCCAGTCAAACTTATGAACTTTCCAAACCTTCAAATTTCCAACTTTTGCCAATTAGTACCGAAACCTTCTAAAATTATCCAAATGCAAATCCGGGCATACACCAGAGTCCAAAATCACCATCCGAACCTAACAGAATCATCAAAACTCTGATCTAAGGTCGAATACTAAAAAGTCAAACTATGTCAACTCTTCCAACTTAAAGCTTCAATCATGAAGTTCATTCTTCCAAATCGATTCTGAATAACCTGAAAACAAAAACCGACCATTTACGCAAGTAATAATACATCACGCGGAAATACTCGTGCCCTCAAACTAACGAGCGAAGTGCAAATACTTAAAACGACCGGTCGGGTCGTTACAATTCTGAAAAAAAAACCTTTGAATCATTCTTTTTCTCTTTATTATGATTTTATCATTTGCGATCAATCGTAGTGCACTACTTTTAGTGCAGAACCTAATGAAGTCGAACTAAATTTTGTGCTCCTAGCTATAAATCTGTTTTTACTATTCAAACTGATGTTTGAAATTAACTATTTGATTTATTTTTTCTATGAACATTTTCTAGAATTTTTGTTATTAATTGTGTTGTATGTGTATACGTAATTTGACTGTATATAGCTCATTGAAGTTATTGTGTTCTTCATTTATATTTTTAATGTTTTGTAAACTTACTCTTTTGAGTTTTTTGGTTCCTTTTACAACTTTATATCATTAATTATATTTAAATACGTTGATTAGCTTAAATTAATTTTTCATAGTTCCTTTAATTAAATATTTTACTTGGTAAGTTATTATTATTGTAAATTAAAACGCATCTAAATGATTAAATGATAAAGAGTCATCATTTTTGTTTCAGTATTAATAAATAATCTAAAACTTTTAGGACCGACAAAATCGTTTATGAAAGAGAAATTAGGTTAGATTCAATAATATACTAACATATTAGTATCGCATACATTAAAATACCTATAATTAAAATAATATATAACTAACTTAACTGATCTGATTATCTTTGCAAGTTCTAAAAATATCCAATTACTACGCCTATGCAATCACGTTTATTTTTGTCACTTAAATGACTGTTATTTTGATATTATTTTCTATTTTGCATAATTAATTTTTTTGTATAGAAGTTTTAGTTTACTGACGTTATATACACGTGCAACGCACGTACACACACACACACACACACACACACACACACACACACACACACACATATATATATATATATATATATATATATTACGTATGACAAAATTCATGCTTACTCTAAACCTGATTATTCAAAATTATGAGTACTCTACTACACAAGATGCTCTTAGTAGGCGCTTAGACATAAAAATTATAATTTTTAAAAAAAAATAATATTTGGAGTTAAGTTGAAAAATGATATTTGAAATTTGAAATTATATTTGGACATGTATTTCACTTGAAAAAATATTGTAGTTTTGTGAGGGGGAAATAAAATTTCTGAAAATTTTAAAAAGGTTATCAAAACCACTTTCTGGTTTTTGAAAAATCTATTTTCGAACAATTTTGAAAACTTACAAAATTTTATGGATAAACACGTTTTTGAAAAAAAATCGAAAAAACAATATCTATGAACAAAAGGTTCCTTAGTCAAAGTTTCAATTTTACTTATTCCCTTGTTCTCCTTATTCATTTTATGGCCTAAAGCAGATTGGGTCTTTAGTGCTGCAGAGGAACTTGTCACTTCAAGCTAATCCGTGGATTCTCTCTTGCGTTCTCCGGACAATGGTCCATCAAAGCCAATTGTTATTCACACGGATTAGGATTTAAAGTTTATGAGTTCCTACTATAATTTTAAATTAATATGTAATAGCATCTGAGTTCATGATTACATATTTATAAACATTTAGTAAATTTCTTAATATAAATACAAAATTTACACAAAAATTATGAATTTCCGATAATCCATATTCAATACTCTACGTCCGCCACTAAGTCTGACACGAGGACATAAGTATCATTCGGATTTATAACAAAAAGCTATTCTGGAGTTCATATTGCTTAAGCTGTTATGAAAATAATTATATTGTGGATGTTCATTTATTACTCCGCTATAGATAATCTTCCTG
>AWOL01S0391792.1:0-12656 GCA_000715115.1 Nicotiana otophora
CGGTTATTTTATGTATTTGAGCCTCGTTTTCTTATTTGATGCTCCTCGAGTATGTATTTGTTGTTATTTGACTTGCGGGGATGGTTGGTATGGTTTTGGAAAGGGTTTGGAGTGAATTGGAACGTTTAGTTCTATGGTTGGAAGCTTAAGTTATAAGAATTGATTGAGGGTTGACTTTGGTATAAATGACCTCGGATCGATGATTTGATTGTTCCAATAGGTTCGTATGGTAATTCTGGACTTAGGCGTATGTTTGAAATTTGATTTGGATGTTCCTAGGTTGATTTGGCTCTAACTGACGAAAGTTAGAAATTTGAAGGTTTAGATAGTTCATTGGTTTGACAGGAGTTTATTTTGAGGCTATTAGAGTAGAATTGTTGTTCCGAAAGTTGGAATAGGTTCATTATGTCATTTAAAACTTGTGTGTAAAATTTGGGGGATTCCGAGTTGGTTAGACGTGGTTCAGCATGAGTTTTGAAAGTTAAAAGTTGATTAATTCATTAAGCTTGAATTGAGGCGTGATTCGTTGATTTGATGTTATTATATGTGATTTGAGACCTCTAGGGGGCTCGGGAGTATTTCAAATGAATTTCGGGTCATTTAAGCTTGGTTGGACTGCTGAAGTTTTGCTGGTGTCTGGTATGCTTCGCGATCACGGAGATGGTCTCGCGATCGCGAAGGCTAATTTTGGGGAAGTGGCAATTTGCTCTTTGCGTTCGCGATTAGTGCACCACATTCGCGAAGCTTTGTTAGCAGTGGCATTCGCGTTCGCGATCGAGGCTTCGCATTCGCATAGATGAAGGCAACTGGGGGTTGGCCAGGCATTTGGCCTTTGCGTTCGCGTGAAGGAAACTGTGTTTCGTAGGCCTGGAGTGGGTAGTTTATCGCGTTCGTGATGGGTATTTCTGGGGCTGAAATTGGTTGTGTTTCGCGAACGCGAGGATTGGACCGCGTTCGGGGTATTACTCGACAGATTTTTAAAGACTTGTATTTTGGGGCTTATACGCATTATTTCATATTTTAAGCCCTAGACTTGGAGATGGCGATTTTTGAAAGGGATTTTCACACCAAGCAAGAGGACAAGTGATTTCTACTTGGTATTAAAATTATAATTTGTTTACCCAAGGATTATTACACATAGATTATGGGGTTCTTTAGGTAAAATTTGGGGATTTTGATTATGATTTTGGAGAGTGAGAAATAGAGATTTGAACCCCGATTCGGAGTCGAATTTGGATGAAACTTGTATATTTGGACTCGTTTTTGAATGAGTAATCGGGATTTATGATTTTTTCGTGTACCGGAAGGCGGGCACGGATTGACTTTTTAATTGATTTTTTGCTATTCGAATAAGATTGAAGCTTTAATACTTGAAATCGATTTCTATAGCCATATTTGATGTTATTGAGTTGTTTTTTTTACTAGATTTGAGCCGTTTGGAGGCTGATTCGCGTGGGAAGGGCTTTTTAGAGTATTAATTTGAGCACTTTGAGACAAATAACATGTCTAAACTTGGTTTGAGGATAATTTTCCCATTGGTTATGATATTTAAGATAGGTTAGTGGTGACGCGTGTGCTAGGTGACGGGCGTATGTGCATACACCGGGGTTATTCATGATTCGGGTAGACTTTAGGCTATTTTGTGCTTTATTTTGCTATCAAAACCCGTTATTTCCGTATTTTCTCTACTTGTATGACTACTTGAGTGATTATTCATGCTAGGAATCATGTCTAGACTATGTGCTTATCTGTTTCAGACATAATAGGGCTATTCTTGCTATATTAAGATATTAGCCTTAATTATGGTCATACTCTTAGTCATAATGCTTTATCCGCGTATTATATTGTTGTCTCTATGAATACTTTATTTGCTATCTGAATATTTGAGACTTGAGCAGTTGATGACTGAGTTTGGACCATGGAGCCGATTTGGTATTAATTATGAGATGACGCGTACACCAAACCTCACATTGGGGTTAGTGGTATTGATTATGTGGTACATGTCGGGATATGTGATATTAATCACTGACTTATATCTAATCAACGCTTAGGCAAGAACCCGCCCCTCCGAAGTCGGGTAATAACCGTGGCACATGCACATCATAATTTTTCGTTGATGTGCGCTTTCAAGCTTAACCGAATTTTAATAATTAAATACCAAAATCAATATGAAACCTAAATAATAATATGTTCTATCTAATTTTAAAAATTACAGATAAAATACTATTTCAAGTTCGAAAAAGATATAAGAGTTTAATAGATGTTTAACATATGAATATGGAAGGATGAAGAGATTGACGCATTTCAAGTGATGAAATGGGTTAGAATCAACCATTATTTAAAGTAAATAAAAAAGATTGTACTTTATAGTTCTATTAAATATCACATCTCATGAGAGGATCACAAATATTTCGAGATATTTGGCCTACATTTTCTATCTGCCATGGGAACAAGAAGACAATCTTCTGCTACATAAAGAAAATAAGCTAAACCAAATGGGCATTCCACATTTTATCTCTCCGCCAGACTTCCTCCTATTGCCTCAGATATGGCTGCAAGTTGATGACCCACACCTTTATCCAGCCGCATGCGTTCATTATTAGGTTTACATATGTTAAAGATGTTGCGGTACACCGTATATCAAGGAGCTGCCTTATTGAGAATTCGCAGATATGATGGGGCTGATGAACGTATATCATGACCTTTAAGATCACGACTCCTCAGCATCCAATACTCCGCTACTCAACCAGTCCGAGGTGAAAACAGAATGACAACCCGTTAGAACAGTGAAAACTCACAGTTGTCAAACAAAATGTTGTTTAAGAAAAGACTAACTTAAAAAGGAGATCTGTTATAAACTGGATTCAAAAAGTCTGGAGAATGCAGTCTCCAAGGTAATTAAGTCCATAAATGATTTCCTGATGATCCATACGCATCATCTCCATATGACCTGCCTTTTTTTCCTTATTATGTTTTGGACGGTGGTGTTGAGAAAAAAGCGACAAGAAAAAGCTTGTCACCAGTAGGGCATGTCACGTTAATGAACTGTCAAATACCTGACCAGTCACCCAAATGATCTCTGACTTCAAATAACCAAGGGGAGAACATATTGAATAGGATTATGATCAACAACAATTGAAGATACCTTATCTCTACTTCAGAAAGTCAGTGGAGGCAGGATTTGTTCGAACTTTAGCAGAGAGTCGGAGAACAGTACCTGCATAGACCAAATTATAACAAGAATATTCTGCAAACTCTTAGTCTCAAAGATGGAAAAAGTTTCAGCTATGCTACTGCAATTTGCTGGCATATGGACGTACTGGTTGTGAAATTTGCAAAAGAAATTAAGAAGTTAAAGCATCAGATAGATACTTCTAGACATTAATGCTGAAGCGACTAGGACAGTTCAAGCAGCACTCTTCTACTTATATTTCACAATTGGCCTTCTTTATAGTAATGCTGAAGCTCCGCTGTGATTTATGCAAGACTTCAACTCTCGTCATCTTGCTAGAGCACATAAGCTGCCAGAAGTAATCCAAACATAAAGGCTAAGCAATAGCAACTGGATAGCCGAAACACATTAATTGAACAGACTGCAGATGAAGCTCACTAGATAGCCCTAGTGCATTAAAACAGAATAAACAAAGGAATGCCAAATACCTATTCTGACAGATCAGTGTCAGTATAACAGTAGACCACCTCGTGAGCTGCAGAATAATTCTTGTAACCACCTTGTATGACGAATATATTAAAGGATATTAAACGCAGAAATAGCCTTCAAAAGGTAGAAGTGACCAAAGTTCAAGCTGCAGATGTATCAGATAGCCTGATTTCAATCATTGAAGCTGGTTTAAGCTAGAGAACGACCCTCATGGAGACCTCATCTCCAGCAAGCAAGATAAATGTTCCCAGTGTAAAATTGATCAGCTTTTCGTCTTTCTACAGCAATACTTATTTTCTTTTCTTTTTCTTCTTTCTTAAAGCATTTAGCTTCTCGCTCACGACTGCCAATCCTTCACATAAGGCTTCGGTGCTTGAATATTCACCTGCCAATCCTCTCTCTTGCAGATCACTTAGAAGACTTTCACCCTTTGCAAGATCGTTTGCAGAACAGACGGCATTGACAAGAACTGTAAAAGTTGTAACATTGGGACACAGACCCCTCTCTTTCAGCTCCTCATAGAGATCAAAAGCATGATCAATACAGCCACCAGCACAAAGGCCTGTTATCAGGACATTGTAAACAATAACATCTGCCTTTGCACCATGAAGGTCCATTGTAGCTTTCAATTTTAAGGCCTCAGAGACCTTAGAACTTTTGCAAAGTCCATGCATAACAGTTGTGAATGTGGCAACAGTTGGANGCTAAACCAAATGGGCATTCCACATTTTATCTCTCCGCCAGACTTCCTCCTATTGCCTCAGATATGGCTGCAAGTTGATGACCCACACCTTTATCCAGCCGCATGCGTTCATTATTAGGTTTACATATGTTAAAGATGTTGCGGTACACCGTATATCAAGGAGCTGCCTTATTGAGAATTCGCAGATATGATGGGGCTGATGAACGTATATCATGACCTTTAAGATCACGACTCCTCAGCATCCAATACTCCGCTACTCAACCAGTCCGAGGTGAAAACAGAATGACAACCCGTTAGAACAGTGAAAACTCACAGTTGTCAAACAAAATGTTGTTTAAGAAAAGACTAACTTAAAAAGGAGATCTGTTATAAACTGGATTCAAAAAGTCTGGAGAATGCAGTCTCCAAGGTAATTAAGTCCATAAATGATTTCCTGATGATCCATACGCATCATCTCCATATGACCTGCCTTTTTTTCCTTATTATGTTTTGGACGGTGGTGTTGAGAAAAAAGCGACAAGAAAAAGCTTGTCACCAGTAGGGCATGTCACGTTAATGAACTGTCAAATACCTGACCAGTCACCCAAATGATCTCTGACTTCAAATAACCAAGGGGAGAACATATTGAATAGGATTATGATCAACAACAATTGAAGATACCTTATCTCTACTTCAGAAAGTCAGTGGAGGCAGGATTTGTTCGAACTTTAGCAGAGAGTCGGAGAACAGTACCTGCATAGACCAAATTATAACAAGAATATTCTGCAAACTCTTAGTCTCAAAGATGGAAAAAGTTTCAGCTATGCTACTGCAATTTGCTGGCATATGGACGTACTGGTTGTGAAATTTGCAAAAGAAATTAAGAAGTTAAAGCATCAGATAGATACTTCTAGACATTAATGCTGAAGCGACTAGGACAGTTCAAGCAGCACTCTTCTACTTATATTTCACAGTTGGCCTTCTTTATAGTAATGCTGAAGCTCCGCTGTGATTTATGCAAGACTTCAACTCTCGTCATCTTGCTAGAGCACATAAGCTGCCAGAAGTAATCCAAACATAAAGGCTAAGCAATAGCAACTGGATAGCCGAAACACATTAATTGAACAGACTGCAGATGAAGCTCACTAGATAGCCCTAGTGCATTAAAACAGAATAAACAAAGGAATGCCAAATACCTATTCTGACAGATCAGTGTCAGTATAACAGTAGACCACCTCGTGAGCTGCAGAATAATTCTTGTAACCACCTTGTATGACGAATATATTAAAGGATATTAAACGCAGAAATAGCCTTCAAAAGGTAGAAGTGACCAAAGTTCAAGCTGCAGATGTATCAGATAGCCTGATTTCAATCATTGAAGCTGGTTTAAGCTAGAGAACGACCCTCATGGAGACCTCATCTCCAGCAAGCAAGATAAATGTTCCCAGTGTAAAATTGATCAGCTTTTCGTCTTTCTACAGCAATACTTATTTTCTTTTCTTTTTCTTCTTTCTTAAAGCATTTAGCTTCTCGCTCACGACTGCCAATCCTTCACATAAGGCTTCGGTGCTTGAATATTCACCTGCCAATCCTCTCTCTTGCAGATCACTTAGAAGACTTTCACCCTTTGCAAGATCGTTTGCAGAACAGACGGCATTGACAAGAACTGTAAAAGTTGTAACATTGGGACACAGACCCCTCTCTTTCAGCTCCTCATAGAGATCAAAAGCATGATCAATACAGCCACCAGCACAAAGGCCTGTTATCAGGACATTGTAAACAATAACATCTGCCTTTGCACCATGAAGGTCCATTGTAGCTTTCAATTTTAAGGCCTCAGAGACCTTAGAACTTTTGCAAAGTCCATGCATAACAGTTGTGAATGTGGCAACAGTTGGAATCAGATGCACCCGAAGCATACATTCAAGAACCAGCATTGCTTCCTCCATCTTCCCACGATGCACAAGCCCCCGTATAATCGCACCCTCAGCTACATTACGGGAGCTAACGCCTAGCAACTCCATTTCATCTTTTACTTTGAATGCTCCTTTTACATCTCCAACTTTACACATACTAGTAATTAGATTACTATATTGTCTGTCAATTGGGATGAAACCCTCTTCGAACATTTTATGCAATAGACGACGTGAATTTTCGAAGTCCAATGTTCTTTTCAGTCCCTTAAATATTGAGTTGTAAGTGTCCCCATCAGGAGAAACACCAACGGTAGTCATTAAAGTAAGTAGATCAAGGGCCTTCTTCATCTCACCCCTTTCACTATATTTACTGATAATCATGTTGAATGTGAATTTATCTGCCACTGTTCCTCCCACAATAATCTTTATCATAAACTTAACTCCAATATCCAGCATGCTCGACTCACAGAGTCCACGAATCACATAATGGCATGTTAATTTATCTGGAGCAAAACCTTTTTTTCTAAGTGACTGATATAACTGAGAGCACTCAGATATGTTTTTCTGTCTTGAGTAGCCTCGTAATAGAATATTATATGTAGCCAAGGAAGGCATTTGATTTCTCTGTCTCATTGTAGAAATGAAACTGCTTACCTTATCCATTTGTCCATGTTTTGTGTAACCATCCATCATCACATTCAGTGCCACGGTATCTGGGCTAAGTCCATTCTTCGTCATCTCATCATAGAAGTAACGGGCAACCTTAGGCAAGCCACTCTTGAAAAGTCCATCAATGATACACGTATACATGATCCGGTTTGAAGAGGAGTCTCCTGTATTCAATGCTCTTCCCAACAGAAGAATTGCAGCAACCAACTTATCCTTCCCACACAAGCCAGCTAAGAGATTGGTGTATGTATGACTATCAGGAAGCACGTTTTTCTGAACCATCTCATCGATAAGGATTAATGCCATTTGGAAGTGGCCTAACTTACAGATCTCAGCCAGCAATGAGTTGTAGACAACAACACCAGTAGCACAGCAAATTCCACGGAGTTTATCAAAAAATCCAAGTGCCTCTGTAAGGTTTCCTCCTCTGCATATTCCCTTTAGTAAGCTTGCATAGGTGTACAAGCTAGGCTGACTACCCAAGTTAATCATTTTGTCAAACCAGGATAGTGCTTTTAACCCTTCACCTGCACTTCCATAGCAGTCAATAACAGAAGTAAAAGCACTAGAACTGGGAACAAGACCAATCTCATGCATGTGACGCATGAAATCCTCTGCCTCTCTTACTCTTCCACATGTACAAAGAGAAGATATTAGTGAGTTGCATATGAAAGTGTTAGGACTATGGCCTGATTTTTGCATCATTGCATAGATTCTGATTGCTTTTAGGGGATCTTGCTGCTTACAAAAGTTGTAGATCAAAGTAGAGTATACCACATCGTTTGGAAAAACTCCAAACCTGTACATCTTACTTAATATCTCCATTGCTACATTTAGCATTCCAGCTTTACAAAATCCATTTAGAAGCACCGAGTATGCAACAACATCAAGACATATACCCCTCTCAAACATTTCCTCAAGTAAATGTACAACTTCTCCAAGTGACCCCATTTTGCACATCCCTTCTATTAACATTGTATATGCAATATGATTAGGAGATAATCCATCCAACTTCATCTTCTTGAGGATATTTCTTGCAGAATCCAATATGCCATGCTTGCAGAAACCATTCAAGAGAGCCCCATAACTAACTTCATTGGGCCGTAAACTTCTTGCTTCCATTTCATTCAGCATTTCTTGAGCCTCTTTAAGATTGCCTGCTCGACAATGCCCGTCAACCAAAGCATTGAAAGTGATACAATTTGGTGAAAGATTTAACTTCAACATCTCATGAAAAATCTTCATTGCAACATCAATCTTACCTTCTTTCACAAACCCGTTAATAAGAGTGTTATAGGTGATATGATTTGGAACAATCAATCTCTTCCTCATCTTCCTCAATACTAAATAACCTTTAGAACTCCTATTATTCCTACATAAGTCATCTATAAACATATTGTACGTACAAACATCAGCCTCAAGACCCTTAGAATTCATGCAATCGATCAATTCTAAAGCGGTCTTATACCTGCCCATTTTGCAATACCAATTAAGCAAAGTATTATAAGTAACCACATCAGGGTTATAACCACTCTCTACCATCTTTGCAAGAAAACAACTTACTCTCTCGACCTTTCCTTTGGCACAAAGAACTTGTAAAAGTATATTGAATGTACCAACATTAGGGCAAACACGTTTAGCAAGCATTTCTTTGAAAAACGACCATACACACTCAGCATTCCGCTGCTTCCCCATCGCTGCTAAGAGCATATTACAAGTGTAAACCGACGGTTTAAATGCTCGAGAGCTCATCAAATGGAAAATCTGAAGAGCATCTTTAAGTGTACCTTTTCTCACATAAACCCTAATTAAAATATCAAAAACAGAAGGGTTTGAACTACAAAGACGATATGTATCCATAAGAGACTCAAAAACAGAACTTGGCGTAACACCCATGTCAGATAAATGCCTCAAAATTGACTTAACATAGTCATGCATTCTAGCTCTAACGAGTATGTGGGTAGTTATACCATACATGTGAATAATGTGACTGAATTCTAAACCGGGTTGCTTAATAAACCAGCTCAAAAATTTCAAAGCTAACTTCCCATGAATTGGCCTCAGTGAAGCCATTTTATAACCCATATGATTTAGCGAGTCCCAACGGTCCAGGGTTAGAATAGTGTAGATGCTCTTCTCCATTTTTTCACCTGTTCACACATATATACATAAACTTAAAAACATATAGATGAAAAGAAAAAAATTGAAAATAGAGTAAGGGGGAGAGTACTTGCTGCTTGGGTGTTCACTGGATAATTATTTGCTGTGCGAACCATTTTAGAGAACCCCATTTGAGAGAAAGCTCTAAACCGCGAACGCATCGCATCGATGGTTAATTTTGTATTTGACTTTTGGTGTAGCGGTGCTGTTTTTGTGCTATATTCTGCGGAAGCCAAATGGAAAATGGTACTGCCAGCTGATGAATTGTATTGGAATGAAACTCAGCCAAAAACTTTTTTTACATAAATAAATGTCCTAAAGCGGGCGGAGTGCTATTTCCAAAACTTTAAGGATGCAAGTGTAAATATTACACACTTGTAAAAACCCAGCTGTGGTTCTAGGCTTTAACATAAACCCCAGCACATTTTTTTGGTTATTCTTGCATACTCAGAAAATTTTAGAATTTTATAACACAGCTAAATTATCAATTTGCTTCCGCTGCAATTACTATCTGGCCGTAAGAGTAGTATTATTGTTAGATCGTGATAATGGAGCCTAGTGCAGATATGAACCTTGATACATGTGTGGGGTAATCAATTTCGTACAACTCACTTGTTTATTATGCTGCTGAAACACTAGTTGTTTCTATTTTCAGTTGAGCATGTGCATTTAGAAGCCTTTGCTCTGTTTTTAACTGGAAACTATCTCCTTGTGCTTTGTGTTAATAGCCTGAATGATCAAGATAGCAATGCAATTATACTGCCGGACAAGAAAAAGAAGAAGAAAGAAAAGGAACAAGTATAAATAGAAAAAACAAATACCTTCTATGGGCGTGTTAAAAGTTTTCCTTGGAAAATATTTTGTTTTCTGAAAAGTAAGTGGTTGTTGTAAAGTAAATTTGAATGTTCACTATTCCCACTACTTTTGCTCATGATGTAAATAATCCCTCACTACTCGTCGTTATTATGATTGTAATTCTCACACCTTCATAACCTCTTTCCATGATCTTGCCTCATGATCTCAATTGTTAATGTCATGTTTAACACTATCATTTTATAACTTTCTATGTAATAGTATAAATAGAGGCATGAAATGTGACATGGGACACACTTGAACACTTGATGAAATAAGAAAATTATCTCTTCTTCTCTTACTCTATTATTTATCTTTTTGTTTTATATTGTTACTTTGAGCTACATTTTTTTAACACGTTATCAGCACGTAGTGAGGTTAAACTCTAATCTTCTCCGAGTTCCCACTCTTCTATCCGCAAGGTTATCCTTTTAACTAATCATGTTCATATTTCAGTTAGTTTCCATGACTTTCTTTTACACTCAAATATCTATATATTGAAACAATGATTGGTTATACTAGTCCGTCCTACTTTTGCGTCTTTACTGTTTTTGTTTTCGAATGATATGAAAATCACTTGCTTAATAAAATATATACAACATGCTTTATACTAAAAAATTGTGAGGGATAATATGAAGTTCTTATAAGCCTAACTAGCCTATTAGGATATTATTTGTGTGAAAACTATTTGTTAAAAAAAAGTATTTTTTTCTTTTTGGAATTGTTAATCATATAGTTTATATAGGTCACACTTTTATAATTAAGTCAAATTATTTCTTTACGGTATTATCCTAATAATTTCTAATTTAATTATCTTTTTTGATAGTTTTTACTATGTCGAATTTATCAAATCTTGAGTTTGTGGCACTTGATATTTCTGGAAAGAATTACCGATCATGGGTTCTCGATGCTGAGATTCACTTAGCCGCTAAAGGTCTTGGTGACACCATTACTCATGGTAATGAGGCATCAAACCAGGACAAAGCGAAGGCCATGATTTTTCTTCGTCATCATTTGGATGAAGGTTTGAAGCTTGAATATTTGACAGTGAAAGATCCACTTCCATTGTGGACTGGCCTGAAGGAAAGGTATGATCACCTTAACCGAATATGGTAGCGAGACCTGAAGCGAATATGGTAGCAAGACGTGATAAATTGAAAAAAAGACAGAATAATTATCATGACCATATGAATGTATTTGGGAATGGCAATTGCAAAAGACGATATAATAATCGTCATCGTAGTGGTCATGGCAAACGAGAGAACAATATGGGTTATCAAAACAATCCTTCAAGAGGCAAAAGCGCTAACTGCCACCCCTGTGGCATGAAAGGTCACTGGAAAATTGAATGACGTGCACCTGAGCATTTTGTCAGGTTTTATCAAAACTCCATCAAAAGAAAGGCAAATAATGTTGGAGCATCTTCTGCTAATGCCCCAGTGAAGTCTCACTTGACCTTTAAAAATGATTTTGAAGTAGGGCTGTAACGACCCGAGCAGTCGTTTTGAGCTCTAGCATGTTGTTCGATGATTTGAGGCCTTGAGTAGTTTCACTTCATGTATTATGACTTGTACGTATAGTCGAAATTGAATTTCAGGAAGTTCGGAGTTGATTCGGATGGAAAATTCTAATTTCGAAAGTTTTAAATTGGAAGAATTGACTAAGGTTTGACTTTTAAGCAAACAATCTCGGAACTGAGATTTGAAGGTTCCAATAGGTTCGTATGATGATTTCGGACTTGGGCGTATGTTCGGGTTGAGTATCGGGTCGCCCGGGAGCATTTCGGCACTTATTATGAAAAGTTGGCATTCTGAAGGTTTTAGAATTTTCTATGTTTGGTTTGAGGTGGACTTTGTTGATATCAATGTTCGTTTGGGGTTGTGAGCCTTGGAATAGGTTCGTATCGTGATTTGTGACTTGCACGCAAAATTTGACATCATTCCGGATGTTTAATCATAATTCGAACGCGTTCGGCGAAGTTTGAAAGTTTAAAGAAAGGTTTGGATCGTCGATTCATAGTTTTGATGTTGTTTGGCTTAATTTGAGGCTTCGACTAAATTTGTGTCATGTTTTGGGATGCGTTGGTATGTTATATGGGGTCCCGGGTGCGAACTGGATTGAAAACAAAGCGAGTTTGGACTTGGAAGAAGTGCTGAAGCAACTGAGATCTCGTGCAATCGCACCTGCATGGGAAGTGGTCGCAGGTGCGTAGGGGCCATCGCAAGTGCGATTTTGGTGGAAGGGACCTGGGGCGCAGGTGCGAGGAAAAATTCCGCACCTGCGAAGTCACAGATGCGAAGAGGTGATCGCATAAGCGACTTGAACGAGCTGGGCCTGTGGTCACAGAAGTGAAGAGGAGCAACGCACCTACGTATGCGCAGAAGCGACGCCACTGCCACAGGTGCGGGGAAATGTGCAGATGCACGAAGCAGTGTCGCACCTGCGATTGCGCAGGAGCGGAAGAATTTCCGCAGGTGCGATAGGCTGCTGGCAGTGGACTTCCGCAGGAGCGAGATTTTTCTCGCAGAAGCGAGCTCGTAAGCGAGCAAATTCGTCCGCAGGTGCGATGATCGTTGGGTAGAGGGCCTTGTTAAGTACGTGGGTTTGGCTCATTTTCATTTCGTTCTTCTATGGGAGCCGGCCTTGGAGCGAGTTTGGAGTGCAATTTTCATCGTCACTCATGAGGTAAGTCATTTCTACAAGTTGTGAGTTAAAT
>AWOL01S0392288.1:0-10971 GCA_000715115.1 Nicotiana otophora
CCATGATGCAGAGTAGATCTATCATGCTTATAATCCAGAGACCAACCAACATTGACCTCGAATTAATTAGAGAGCTCGAGCCTGAATCGGGCTTGAGCCAAGATCAAGAGCTCGAGTCGAAATCGAGCTCAAACCAAAATCGAGGGCTCTAAGATCGAGCTCATAGACAAAAGCCGTTGCAATCCCACCAGAGAGAATCTTGACAGAAATTGTAGAAAAACTGACTTATCATGGGTCTCCCACTGAATGTTTATTTTATTATGCTTAGAGCAAAATCCCTCCACTATAAAAGGGCATGGTTATCATTTCTGTAAGACGAGTTTTTGAGGCTTACATTGTAATAAAAACACTATATTCTCTCATAGTAAAGAATCGTTCTTTCAGATTTCTTAAATTGATTCTACTTGTTGAGTCCTAAGATTCATTTTCTTTACAACTTTATCTACTTCGCATTCTTTGCAATCCATATTTATATTTCTATTTATCCTTACAATTTGTATTAAGTTACGCCACATATCCTTGGAACTACGTATAAATTCAACTCTATCTATTTTTCGGGTAAACAGTTGCTAGTCCACACATTAGTCTCAGAAGAGAAACTTTCAAACCGTAACTCCCAAACAAGAGGCAACGCATAGCGAACTATGGTAAAGGAGATGACATCTTTATTTGGGTCATCTACCTTACAAATAAATCCAACACATGGGTCCGTCATACTTAATTGAGTTTCAGGGAGAGCCAAACTCTGCCTCGTGGCAGGATTATAAACATAATAAAACCTCTGTTTTCTTCTATGCTTATTGCAAAGAAGAAATCCGTTGGATGATGCGACAATATACACTCTCCTGTTAAGAAAATTGACTGACTCATCCAAATTATTACCATCAATATTGTTTACTTCTTGTGAAAAAGATTCATTTGATGAGAAGAAGAAACGAATTTCTGAACGTTTACGGGTTTCCCAAGATTGATAAAAGAAACCAATTAGATATGGTTGAGGCCTCCATCGCCGAAAACGGGAACTATAAGACAGAGATGAATCAGCAATGTACTTTTGCCAATCCTTAGATACACACTTAAACCTTGCCAGAGATTTTGAAGGCAAACTATGCAATATGTTAATTATGATATCCTAAAACTCGACAACACGATTATTAGACAATTTGCGTATACGTTTCATATTAATAATTCAAACTCAAATTTCCTAAAATTGGTCTAGAACGGCCGAATAAATAGATGTTAAGAAAACCGACGTTGATACGGTTAATAACTTCCAAAATTTAGAGCCCGTTAGGCTTAGCTGATTTAGACATTAAGTACTGAAAAATACTTTTAAGTGTTGAACCTGATTTAAAAAAATAAGCAGTTACGTGTTTGGATAAAAGTGATGAAATTAATAATAAGCAGCTGAAACTGTTTGATTAAAAAGTGCTGATAAACTCTTTTTATGTTAAAATGACTTAAATGACTTTATAACAATTTACACTCCTAAAAACATTATTTTCTTCAAAATTTTAGATTCTACCTATTTATCATGTTATTTTAATTATAAAAATGATTAGATAATATCTTTTTTTATAAATATAATTTATGTTATGATAAGTATACAATCATAAATTAGAAGGGCTGGTATAAATTAACAAAAGTTAAGAAAAAACCTTAAATAATACACACAATATTTGTAGAGAAGAAACAAGCACTTGATATGTATTGTTTGTAATAAATAAGATTAAAACATTCGACTATCATAAATATCTTGAGCAATCAGATCACGAATTGCCATCCAAATATTATTATCTCCTTGATTTTCTACATTTTCTTCATTTACAACGTTGACTCTTGTGGATCTTCCAACATCAGGATCAACACGTGGCACATATCTCTCATTCTCAGCTTCTTGGAATGCATTGTCCTCCTTACATTTCTTTCTAATGTAATTGTGAATCATCATTGTAGCCAATACGATATCTCTTTGAGTGTCAATATGATAAAAAGTCATATCTCGTAAAATAGACCACCTTGCTTTTCATACCACAAATGTTCGCTCTACAATGTTTCTGCAAGAAAAATGCAAATAATTGAACATTTCTTTATGTCCATCTGGTGCTCGCAATTGTCGTGTTGCACCTCGACGAAATTCTGCAAGGTGGTATCTTACATTATCCCCTTTATATGGAGTCATATATCCATTTATATGTGAATATCCTACATCAACAAGATAATATTTGTCCCCAGATGGATGTGAAAAATTCAGTTCGGGTCTACGAAGTGCCTCACCAAATATACAGTTATCATGAGCTGCTCCTTCCCACCCAGTCCATGCAAATGTAAAACACATATTAAAGTCGACAATAGCAAGAATATTTTGAGTAGAATAACCTTTACGCCCAATATATGTATCTCTTTACCTTGAGACAATCTTGCTTTCACATGTGTGCCATCATGTGCTCCAATACAATCCTAAAAATATATACATGTATAAACTAAATATACGTTTACACTAGATAATGTTTTGAGTTAAAATATAAAAATATAATAATGTAATTATTAAGTAATGTCACTTACTTTAAAGAAAGGGAGATATCGTCGATTACATGGCTTGTGATCTCCTGCACCATCATTATAACTTGGATGTGGTTGAATTATGTCTCTTGCAAGCTTACCAATTGCCTTTAGAACACTATGAAAATGCCTATGAATTGTTTCTCCTCAATGTTAAAAAATCTCTTGCACCAATCGATTTCTGGCACCATGTGCACAAATCATCAAGAACATCCCTAACTCCTCATAGACAGACATCTCACGCGTGGGTTTAAGACCATATTTATCAGTTAGATCTTTACTTAAATCAAGAAACACTGACTTCCTCAATTGAAAATTTTCATAACACCGAGTCTCATTTTCATGTAATATCTCTTGGGTAAATATACTCCCAATGCGTTTAGATATACTACATGGTTCCTTGCAAATGTATTTCTCATAATATATCAATATACTCTTACATGATATTCGACATAGTGGCATCAATTACTTATTTTCTTGAGTTTCCTCTTCTTCATTTTCGTCATTTAACAAGTCATTGTTCCAGCATTCCATTAAATTGAAATAAAACAGACATACAAACTTTATGAATTAAATATGACAAATGCTAATTTTAAGTCGATAGTATAGTTATCTATTAAAATAAAACACGTAATGTCTAAACAAGAAATGGTTAAATCACCATTATGTCTAAACAGGAAATAAAACATTAAGAAAATATAACCTTCTGCACATACTTTAAAGGGCAAGTTAAAATGTCTAATGCTAATGTAATATGGGTAAGGCATCATCAACAACTTCTCAGATTGGATTAGATGGATTATTCGGTACGAAGGATCGTCGGTGGTTGTACTCCAACCAAGATTTCCTAGCCTTATCAGTAGACAACTTCAAAAATGCATGCCGCATCTCTTTCTGTATCAACAAGTTCACAGCACAATTAAAAATATCACGAATACCAGAAATATTTTCTAAAATGTCCATGCACTTCTCAATGGTGGGCTCTAAAGATTTAGATGTGCTTTTGTTAGACATGAACTCAATTAGGGAGTGTATCTCCTCTTTTAGCGATAATGAATTATCTTTTGTCTTGCGCTTTTTCACTTGACTGCTACTGCCTCTGCCATATATTGACTTTAGCTTTCTAAGCGATGGCTCAGAAAACCTAATTGAATCCATATTTTGCAAGTCATGACTTTCATCGCTTCTTTCATCATTCCATTGTTCTATGTCATTATCATAAACATTATTTATTCCATTATCATCTTGATCTAACCCAACTTCCGATTCTTGTTGTTGATTTGTTGCGCGTGCTCTCTCTCCGGTGGCAATGATATCAGTAAATAAAGCATCGTAACGAAACCATATCAGCGAAAGTTCTTTGTTCCTAAATGTTTTGTATTTAGAATTCTCCTGTAAACAAAAATTTAAAATTACTCTAAACAAACAAATGAAACTAACAATTAAAAGAGTTATGAAATAATTATAGAAAAGGGAAAGCAATGTACCTTAATTTTTTGCCCCCACCAATCATCATTTGCAATAATTATTTTTCTTGTGGGATCACATCCTAAACCTATCTCACCTCTCATCAACTGCTTAAAAAGAGTCCACTCTGCTTTTATGTGATCCCAATAATTTTTCATTTGTTTTCTAGTATATTATAGTCCCGTCTTCTTATTGAACTTATTTACCATATTTTTTCATTCATCTTTAGACAAGTAAGTGTTTGGCCTATTTCCTTTTCTAACTTCTTGCTCACACAATTCAATGAATTTAATATGTGCATATTCGTCCCACTTAGAATTATGTCGTTTCCCCATAATTGAATGTTAACAATCTGAAGAGATTACAATATTTAGCTATAAACGTACACATATAATAATATTTATGCACAACTCAAAATAAACAAAGTTCAAAAGAATACCTTCTTATTTTTGTATGTCACATAATTTTGAAGTAAAAATAATATTCAATATTATAATGAGACCAACTGTCTTAAACTACTAGTGACTAACAAAACAAGATAAAGCATGTACATCGATGACTTACTAGAGAGAAGTATAAAACAAAATATTTTAATTGTAAAAAAAAAAAATAACACGAGAAAGCATGTAAGAAATAGTGATTAGGGCTTCTTATCGGGCGGATTGAGCAGATATTTACGCTTAACGATTCGGCTTATCGGTTATCGGCTTTTAAATATACTAATCCGCTAGCCAACCGATAAGATATCGGGGGGTTTGGTATCAGGTTAACAATTATCGATCCGTTATCGGTTAAGTCTAAGAGAAGACAATGAAAATGAGATTTGTTTATTGGCTAAATCAAAGAACAAAGGATATGCGTTTTAATCTCAACTAAGTCTCCTGGGTGCTTTAGAAGTTTCAAATCACATTGTAACTACGAGATGTATCATGCTTTCTACACCCAAGAAAATGTATATTAGTTTGAAAAGGCAATAACGAGCCAGAAGCAGCTTCATTCATATTAGTTGGACAAGCGATATGTGCTTAATGAAAAAATAAAGTGAGATCAATACACTTTCAACATACAAAATGTACTAACAATTATAGTGCTGCTAACAAGGAAACTTCGGCTGGGATAACATAGCATTAATAGTCTCCTCTTAAAGGCTAAAGCAAAGTATCGGTATAAATATTTCATTGAATGATAATAACTAGATGAATAATGAGCGAAGAAGCTGAACTTCCATTAGAGGGGCAACTTCAAAAACAGAAGAGCCAAGAAGATAAAATGTCGAGACTAATTCTGAGACCATATTACTGGTTCAGAATGCTATGTGATGAATTTCACTGGAGCTTTGTGTCGGGTGTGATTATTATATATGGTATTAATCAGGGATTGAGTACAGGTCTAAGCAAGATTAGTACTCAGTATTATATGAAGGATGAGCAGAAGCTACATCCCTCTGAAGCTCAAATATATTCAGAAACAATTCAACTTCATTGGATTGTGAAGCCTCTTTGGGACCTTTTAACTGATACTCTTCCCGTTATAGGATACAAAAGAAGGCCTTACTTCATTCTCGCTGGTATGTGATTTAGGTGGCAATAAAAGTTTACAAATTACCTTTTATATTTTTCAAGAAAATTATTACTTTTAACATTAATGATATCCGATTTGTTTGTATTTAATCATCATCTTTGAATGTATATATGATTTTCCAAAGTTGTTTAAAAATATAACACAGTTGTATGTCATATTTAACATAGCAATCACTCTTGAAACAAAGTAGCCTTAAATATTACTGTCAATATCCAGTAGCATTAACACAACAATCAGTACTATTGAAACAAAGCAGCCTTAAGAAGACAAGTGAATTTCGTTACCACAAGATATGTATGATAGTTACAAAGGCACGACTGCAGATATTTAGAGAGCTTTCCTTCTATTTACCATTAAAATTGGATAACAATTAAACTTACAGTGTGGCTCTAAGAACACGTGATTTCACTTAATACCAATTGATAAATATGAAGATTAATAGCAGAAATAAACTGTAAAGTAAAGCAAACCAGTGTTAGAATGGAACTCAACACCTTGAGTCTGGATACCCTCGAACTGATTGATCCAAGAACAATTAAAATATATCAAGCTGATGAACAATCGTATAAACGAGAAAGAAATTTGTATTGCTTTTATCTCTGTGAACCGTCGTCTACAAATGATTAGGATCCCCCCCCCCCCTTTATATAGTAGAGGAATCCTAATTATGGTATAGTTCTAATTACAGAAGAAAATCCCATGATTAGCTAATTAACCATTTCTGATTTGATCTGTTTCGAGATTTATACCACGATCCTCGACCAGTCACCGAGATTTATGTCGTGATCTTCGACCAGTCACGGATATCTCGCCTTTCTATTATTATGCTATCTTTGATCTTGCTCGATATCTGTCTCATTTGACTTCAATCGCTACTAGCCTCGATCTCGACAGGTACCTCGGTTCTGAACTTGGTACCTAGTCCGCGTGATTTAGTCTGTTCTGTTATGATGCCGTCCTTTGATGCAGTCTCCCGGTCTCGATCAAATAGTAAAATCGGGTGGGCCCAATTTTAACTGTATACAGATAGTCCCCTCATTTTTTTGGAGTGTAATGACAAGAAACGGATTGAGCCTTCGATTTTTCTACCTCGACCTGTCATGACGTCATCCCGTGATGTAAGCGACGGAAGTGACCGAAACGTCCCATATGTACAGTTACCAAGGCATTAAATGCGTATCAGTCGATTGTCGGCCACCGCCAGTTTTGAACCGTCATTATGAAATCTATAAATAGCTCCTATCTTCACCATTTCAAACTTTTACTTTCAGATTTCCAATTTTCAAAGTTTTTTATATCTTCTAAGTTCTTCATCTGTAAATATATGATTCTCACTGCTAATCTCTTCTTAGAAAACCAAATCTTATCATCCCTATCTATTTTTAACTTCAAATTCAAATGGAAAAAAAGTCAAAAACTGTTACTCAAAAGGAAAACGATTCTTCATCGCGGCCGGTCGGCGACAAAACACCGGTGGAGCCGCGCCCTGAGGAGTATGTTCCCGGGGGGTGCATTCTCTCTTCCGACTTTAAAACTGATAAAGCCTCATCGATTCCTGGTCGATGTGAGCCAGTGTCGAGGTATATATGCTCGATAACCGAAAGATGCCTTAAGCAGGTAAAGAAAGACTACAACTGGGAGGGCAAAATGGTGGTGATCCCGACCCCCGAAGAGGAAATCACCACCCATGTGGAAGGGTTTCTAAGTGTTTACACCTACCCTTTCATGTTGGGCCCCCTCGACCCCGTCGTCATTGATATTTGCCGTCAATACCAAATAACCCTTGGCCAAATCCATCCTTCCTTTTGGCTAATTGTTATTCTACTCCGATTCTTCATGAGCAAAGTCGAGGGGATGCCTTTCACCCTCGACCACCTCATCAGGTTATACAGCCTCCGCCTCTATCGAGGCGGGTTAATAAAATTCCAACACCGGACTACCAAAGTGATGTTCTCGAGCATAGACAAGGACAAGGACCGAGGCTGGATGGGTCGGTTCATTCGAGTGAGGACTTCCGACCTAATCCCGGCCGAGAAGATGCAATTTACCGAGAAATGGAATATGAAGTGTAAGTACAATCCCACTGTTAGCTCCTATTTATTATTTTGTTTCTTTGCTTCTTCTCATTGATATCCTTTTCCGTAATGTAACGGTCGCTTGTATGCCCGGTGCAATCCCTAACCTCAAGAGCTGGGTTCAAGACCTGGCCTCGACCTCTACGTATGCAGAGTGCTCCTGGCGTGATTTATCAAAGGGCCAATGGGAGGCCAAAACTCATGGTAAGATCCTTTTCCACGTCTTTCGTGATTTTGTTAAAGCATCTCTTAATTTCATTTCATACAGGCCTTGTCAAAGATACTATCATGGGGCCCTTATCTGGTGAGGAGGAGACTTAGATCCCGGCACCGAAACCGGCGAAGGACAAAAAGAGGAAAAATATCTCAACCTCCGAGGATCCAGAACCTAAGAAGAAGGTGGCTCGTGAGCCGAGGAAGAACATCATCCTCCTGATCGAAGACTTTGTTCGATGTCTAAGGGATGAAGATGAAGAATAGGAAGAAGATGACTCCGGTCTAGTGGCCCGAGTGGGAATGAGCACCAAGGCCCCAAAATCCACTAAATCGGTGAAGATTACAGATACTCCGTCACGAGATGAGGGGGTATCGAGAAGAGACTTGGGCGAAGTCCTCGAGTCATCAAGGATTGAAGATACCTCCCATCATAATGATCCAATGGTGGGTACGAATGTAGGGGCTGGTCTCGAGGCCCCTCGAGATGGAGAGAACGCCCCAAGTGATCCACTTGGGGTAATAGAAATTGGAGGCTCCCCGATGCTCCCCTCATTTTCCGAGAAGATGATTCAAGAGGCTCGGGCCTTGAAGACCCTCACCATCGAAGGAGCCCACGGAAGGGAAGATCCCTTCTGTGATTACTTTACTGGGGTTGAATATTCTACCGGCCTGAGCAACTTGGAGGTTTTGAGGAAGGACTCGGGCGAGGCATCGAGTCTTTTCAACGAAGCGCAGCAAGCTCTGAATCGGGTAAGCCTTAACTATCCTTGTTGGTATTATATTTGTGTTCATTTTTCTCTTCTTGTCTATCTTCTTTTCTTCTTTCTACGTAGGCCTTGGCGCTTCATCGGGAAGAATTTTCTCGGTCTCGAGCTGAGTTGGCTAAGGTTCACCAAGATCAGACCGACCTGATCGAGTAGGTAATGAAAATTTTAAAAGCTCATGGGCTCGATTCGAGAACGATGGCTAATATTTCAATCTCACAGCTGCTGCAGAAGGTCGAGAGGATCGAGCAGCTCCGCGAGGAGGTCAATATGATGAAGGCGGAGACCTTGGGGTGGAAAGAAGGCATGGACCGCTTCACTGCAGAAAAAACAATTGCTTTATCCCAATTGTCATCGATTGAAAGTTAGCTTCAAGGCATGAAGGAGAAGAGCTCGGGTCAGGAAAAGAAAATAGGGGAGCTCGAACTCGGTTGGCTTCCGAACTTGCAAAGGCCAAATCTGAAGCTGAAAAGGCTAAGGCCGAGGCAGATGTGATCGTGGTCGTCTACCGGGCCGATGCTGAAGCCGCTCAAGTCCAAGCGAAAGAGGCAGTCGAGACCGCTCAAACTCGAGCATATTGGATTGCTGAACTCGCCAAATGCCAATCTCGGAGGGAAACCCTCGAGAAGATCCACGCTCGAGGTTTTGATCTTACCAATGAGATAATAAAGGCTAGAGAGCATGAAGCCAATGCTGGAGCACTGGCCTCCTCCGATGATGATGATGAAGCCGAGAGAAAGAGTGGGCCCAAGAGCAGGGGAGACCTCGATGAAGAAGAAGCTGCCCCCGGAGAAAATTAGGAACCTTAGGATTTTTTACTTTTGTTTTTTTGTGTAGGATCCTGATCGGACCTTGTAAATATTCTCATATATATCAAGATCTCTTTCCGACTTGTCTTTATTTCATTTTCTGCCTTGTGAAACTTTTGTTTCATTCATGCCTTATGAAAATTTTGTTCATAAGTTCAAGGCTTAGGCAATTTGATCGAAGCTGGACTAGTGTAGTTTTTATAATCGAGCGAGTACTTGCTCGAACTCAGAGTAGGGTGACCCTTAGGTTTTATTGAGTGAGGATGATTTCTCGAACTCAAAAATAAAATGGCCATTTAGGCTCTTGAATTAGGCCTATACGGCCATAGTAAAAAGAATGGATTTCTCCCCCTTTCGGCTTGAAAAGTTATTTGTTTAATCATATAAAATCTGTTGTGCCTTAGCATGAAATAAAGAATTTTTTCGAGAGTTCGAATGACTTTGTACCCATTAGGATTTTTAAGGGTCGATATTATCGATACCCTTAGTAATTCAGTCGAGGGTAGCCTTTTTAACCAGTTTATGAAAATATTCGAAGGCCTGTTTTATAACTAAAATCGGACGTCTCTGCACCATGTTAATTTGGTCGTAGCCTTAATCTTATAGTTCACCTTTAGGGCTTGTTCCCTATTATACTTCAAACTTGTTCGAAGTATCAGTCCCCGAGTGGGGTGGCCGTGGCCTATAAGATCGAGGGTTGCCTTTTTTAAGGTCTTACGATCTCGAGGTTTTAGTAATTCAATCATATTGATTTTTCTGATGGTGGTCCCCGAGTTCGGGGTTATTTATTCGAACTTTAGTTGTGACCAGCCCTTAAGACAGTTTTCGCAATAGATCACAAGCACGATATTGTAAAGTAAACTTTTCTCTAAGGCATGAAATATCCGACAAGGAAAAATACTTCTTTCAATAGATTAACATGCGTACATGTTTGCCATTAGGACTCGAGTAATTTACATGGGCATGATTCATTTAACCATTTGACCCTTACAAAATTTGCCTATCGAGGCCTTGTCGGCACGAAGTATTTTCCTATCCGAGGGTGATGCCCCCAGTATTTGAGGTTGATTGTAAAGGAGCCTCGGATACTGTTGAATTGCTCTAAGTTAGCATGAACAATGGTTGCCTCGTTAAAAACCTCGCCGAAAAAAACCCGTTTGGTACAAAAATCGATCTAAGGGAAAAAGAGTGCAACGCGTGCTTTCAGACCTAGGGACTTTATGTTTGAAGAACCCTTCGATGTATTTGATTAAACATCTTCAAATGGTTAGTATGAAATATAAATGAAAATGGAGAAGGTCGTACCTTAGCAGTAATATCGTTTGAGGAATGATATATTCCAATTGTTTGGTAACTGTTTGTCGTTCATCGTGCCATGTTTGTAGGATCCCTTTCCGATAATATCAAGGACCTAATACGGTCCCTCCCAGTTCGGGCCAAATTTTCCTTCGTTTGGGTCTCGAGTATTGAGGGTGACCTTCCTCAGAACCAAGTCCC
>AWOL01S0392361.1:0-16773 GCA_000715115.1 Nicotiana otophora
TTAATTGTGTATTATGTATGTTTTATTGAAATCTATTATTTCGTATCCTTTTATAAATTCTGATTGTTTCTTTATTTGTAGGAGTCTAACAACATACTATTTGGTCTTTGGAGTAAAATCTTTACCACTAATGGAAGAGACATTACATTTAATATGTGGGGAATAAGGCAAAGTACAGTTAACATTACCTTCTGTTGATTTTGTCCTCATTTACTTTTCTTTGGAAGATGATCTTTCAAGCTTTCAACGTGTCGAGGGAACAGTAAGCTCTTTCAATTTTAGTTTTCCTATTCTATCTTGTACATTTCTTACATATAATTTATTATTATCCTTTCTTTCCTAGAAGATAACCTAGAAAAATACAGGGAGATGCCCTAGATTGTAACTTATCCCTACCCACCTTCGGCAAAGTAGCAAAGCAAAGACAACCAAAAGATATTAAATGACAATATGTAAGAGGATGACCATGAAGTTTCTCAAAAGGGGAGAGATTATATAAGACACTAGAGGGAAACATATTGATTAAGTAGGTAGCAGTGAGGTAGTAGGTATCTCTGATACCATGTTAAGCCATGAAATCCAAGAGAAATTGTAGATTTAGAGGGAAACGTATTGATTAATTAGGTAGGAGTGAGATAGTAGGTAGCTCTGATACCATGTTATGCGATAAAATCGAAAAGAAATTTTAGATTTAGATCGAAGAGAAAATCCTAATTACCTAAATCGGTGAGAGAGAGAAATGCATGAGACAACCGGGTAAATAAAATGTGATCCATTAAATTAACAATAGAGTCAAGTGACTCTCTCTATATATATATATATACACAAACAAATGTGGCTAAATGAGAAATATAATTAGATAAGGGTCGGATCCCTGAAGTACAAATAAAAGAAGGCCCAATAGATATAGGCCCAACTCTCATAACCTCATCTAGGATCTGGGTTCAGTTTTAAGTGTCTATCATTGGCTTGGGTGAGTTATATATATGCCTTTTTATTTCAGACTTCTCTTTCTTCTTTGTCTTCTACATTTCTCTTTGGTTCGCTGACATTCTTCTTTCTCTTTGTGGAAATTCTCATAGGCCTAAGTTTGTATAATACAAAATCAAAAATGGCAATAAAGTTGTTTGAAGAGCTCATTGTGTTTATTCTTAACTGTAAAATTGTTATTGACTTGTATATGAAATAAAAAATATGGTCTGAGTACGATATTTCTTTGAAATTGGTTGTACTAGCCATGAACATGTAGATTATGCTTTATTGTGCTTCTTTTGTTCGAAATTTTTATTTTGTTTGATTTTTGCCTTTATTAAGGCCTCCTTCTTCACAATCACCTTTAGAGTTAATCAACTCATAGATATCACAGCAAAAGAAAATAACTTTTATTTTGTGTCTTGCTCTTCAACTTTTCCACGACTGCAAAATTAATTGCACTTTCCCTCAGATGATCGCCCCCTCTCCGTCCCCCTCTCCGATGATTTACCCTAATATTGTTCTCACTACTTTGACTTGGGGCATACCTATTTTGCAGTTGGTGTTATCAGTTGCATTCAAGAGCTTGTGATATATTACATTTATCATGGTACAAAGTTGTTCTTTGTACATATTTTTAATTAACTTGGATATTAAAGCTGGTGTGGCAATGAGATGTCAATTTCCTCACGACTTTCTAGGTTTTCAAGGAAATTGTGTAGCGACTTTAGTAGCTTCATTTTAAGCTTAGGTATGTCTTTTCTCTGAACTTTGTGGATCATTTAAAAGAAAAATACCAATTGCATTATATGGAACAACGGATGAGGTGGAAAAGGTTTATCAATATTGTGTAAGATGTTCCTATTTTTGTCGGTTATTATCCAAAAGTGATAAACTCCAGATTACAGCTAATGTGTTACAACCTATTTTTCGTTCCCTTGAGTTTCATATGAGGTTTTTTTACCCAACAAATGGAACTTTGATCATTCATGTATTCGTTATCAAGAGTGATTTTATTGTTTTCCCTTTGCTTCTTTCTATGGGAACTTTGTCATCAAGATTGTCCCAAAAAATCAAAAGGAGCTCAACGACAATAGAGGTTATGATATTTGGGAATTGGGAGAAGATGGCACAACAAGATGCAACTCAATGGAATTTGGACGCGTAACGACCAAATATCATTCAAGGAGACTTGGAGGAGAGAGGACAACAAATTGTGGATTTGGATGGAGGACAACAAAATATAGATTTGGAGGAAGGAGGACAACAAAATGTAGATTTGGAGGAGGGAAGAGAACAAAATATAGATTTGGAGGAGGGAGGACGAAATGGTGCACAAAGAGACCAATTGCAGGTTGCACAACAAGATATTGCTCAAGTGAATTTGGTTGCGGCACAACAAAATATGGCTCCACAACCATCTGCTCTATTAACTGCTTTTCTTTCTATTAACCATGTTGTGGTAAGTGTATTAATAATAAATATTTTGTCACTTAATTGTGTGTTAAGTATGTTATATTTAAATCTATTATTTCATAACCTTTTATAAATTTTGATTGTTTCTTTATTTGTAAGAGTCTAACAACAAAATATTTGGTCTTTGGAGTAAACTATTTAACACTAATGAAAGAGACATTACATTAAATATGTGGGGAATGAGGCAAAGTCCAGATAACAATACCTTTTGTTCATTTTGTCCTCATTTACTTTTCTTTGGAAGATGATTTTTCAAGCTTTCAACGTGTCGAGGGAACAACAAGATCTTTCAATTTTGGTTTTCCCATTTTATCTTGTACATTCCTTACATATGATTTATTATTACACTTTATTTCCTAAAGGATAACCTAGAAAAACACAGGGAGATGCCCTAGGTTGTAACTTATCCCTACTCACCTTTGGCAAAGTAGCAAAGCAAAGACAACCAAAAGTTCATAAAAAAATATATATAGGTGGATGACCATGAAGTTTCTCAAAAGGGGAGAGATTATGTAAGACATTAGACGGAAACGTATTTATTAAGTAGGTAGCAGCGAGGTAGTAGGTAACTCTGATATCATGTGATGCCATGAAATCGATGAGAAATTGCAGTTTTAGAGGGAAATGTATTGATTAAGTAGGTTGAAGTGAGGTAGTAGATAGCTCTAATACCATGTTAAGCCATAAAATCAAAGAGAAATTATAGATTTTGATCGAAGAGAAAACCCTAATTACCTAAGTCGGTGAGAGGGAAAAATGCATGAGACAACTGGATAAATACAATGTGATCCATTAAATTAACAATACAGTCAATTGACTCTATTTATATATACAAACAAATGTGTCTTAAAGAGAAATATAACTGGACAAGGGCCGAATTCCTAAAGTACAAATAAAAGAAGGCTCAATAGAGATATGCCAAACTCTTATAACCTCATCTAAGATTTGTGCTCAGTTTTAAGGATCTATCATCGGCTTGGGAGAGTTGTATATATGCCCCTTTATTTCAGTCTTCTCTTTCTTCTTTGTCTTCTATATTTCTCTTTGGTTCTCTTTCATTCTTCTTTCTCTCTGTGGAAAATTTTACAGGACTAAGTTTGAATAATACAAAATAAAAAATGGCAATAAAGTTGTTTGAAGAGCTCGTTGTGTTTGTTCTTAACTGTAAAATTGTTGTTGACTTGTATATGAAATAAACAATGTGGTCTGAGTATGGTATTTCTTATGGAAATGGTTGTACTAGCCATGCGTAGGTAGATTATGCTTTATTGTGCTTCTTCTATTTGAAATTTTTGTTTTCTTTGATTCTTGCCTTTATTAAGTCCTCCTTCTTAACAATCTCATTCAGAGTTAATCAACTCATAGATTATCACAGCAAAAGAAAAAAACTTTGGTTTTGTGTCTTGCTCTTCAACATTTCCTTCACTGAAAAATGAACTGCACTTGCCCTCTGTAATGATGCGGCCGGTAGTTTCAAGATTTGTAGTCCCATTTCCCTATTTATTTCTCATTTTATACTTTACAGTTATTATGTGGCTTGTCGGGATAGTTGATTTGGGTCCGAAGAGGTTTCAGAATGAATCGAGACAGTCTCAAAGTTGAAAACTTAAGTTGAAATGGTTGATCGGATGTTGACTTATGGGTAAACGACTCCGAAATGGAGTTTTGATGGTTACGTTAGCTCCGTTGGGTGATTTTGGACTTAGGAGCATGACCGGATTGTGATTTGGGGGTACGTAGTAGAATTAGGCTTGAAATGACGAAAGTTAGAAATTTAGAAGTTTAACCAAGAGTGGAATTTGTGGTTACTGGGTTCGGATTGGAGTTCCGGGAGTTGGAGGAGGTCTGTGGTGTAATTTGTGACTTGTGTGCAAAATTTGGGATCAACCGGACATGATTTGACAGGTTTCGACGTCGTTCGTAGAAGTTGGATTTGCTTAGTCTTCATTAGGCTTGAATATGGGTGCGATTCGTATTTTTGATATTGTTTGATATGTTTTAGGACTTGTTGATATAGTTGGTTGAGGTCCCGGGGCCTCGGTGGAGTTCGGATGATTAACGGATCGAATTCGGAGTTTGAATAATTGCTGAAGCTGAGAGTCTGCTGATGTAATCGCACATGCAAAGCATTGATCACAGGTGTGAGCTAAGGAGTGTAGATGCGGCCAGGACTGAGGAGGACTGTGGTCACATGTGCGAAGGATTTTCTGCATCTGCATGGTCGCAAATGTGGCGTGATGGGCGCAAAAGTGGAGTTGTGTGCAGGTGCGATGTGAATTCCGTACCTACAATTGCGCAGATGTGAGGGAAGGATCGTAGAAACAGAGGCCCATCTCCAGTGGTTCAGCGTAGAAATGGGAGGATTGTTGCTTCTGCGACACCGCAGATGCGGTTATGTTTCCCTAGAAGCGAAAAGGCTGGGCAGAACGATAAATTCAAGGATTCATAATTTTTCTTGATTTTAAACATTTCAAGCTCGAGATTGGGCGATTTGTGAGAAGATTTTCGAGGAGTTTCTTGAGGTAAGTCACTTATGCAAATTTTTATTCTATGATCTTATTTTTCCACCTAGATTGTGTGGTTTTGAGATGTAATTTTGGGGATTGAGGCTAGGGATTTGAAGAGTTTAAATTGGTGATTTGGGGTGTCGATTTGGTGTCGGATTTTGACAAATTTGATATGGTTGGACTCGTGATTGTTTGGCCTTTCAGATTTTGTGACTTTTATTGAATTTCGAGACATGGTTCCCGGGGCCGACTTTTGAGTTAACTTTTTGACTTTTGCTTAAGAGCTTAGTATTTTCTTATGGAATTGTTTCATTTAGCTCGTGTTGATTGTATCGAACTGTTTGTGACTAGATTCGAGGCATTTAGAGGACTTTTCGCGAGGCAACGTCGTGTTGGAGTAGAGATTTGCGCGGTCTGAGGTAAGTAATACTTCTAAACTTGGTTCTGAGGGTTCGAAACCCCGAATTATGTGTTATATGAGTGGTGTTGAGGTGACGCACATGCAGAGTGACGGGTGTGTGGGAGTACACTGTAAGGACTGTGACTTGGTCGATTCCATGGAATTGTATAGCCTATTTATCTTGTTGTTATCCGTGTTTTCACTACAAGAATAAGGGCTTTTAGTGGCGACAAAATTTTCCACATAAAGTTTAATTGTCGCCGTAGAATTATTTAGTGGCTTTTAGCTTATTCACCTTTCATGGCGACGCCGTGGCGACCAAGTGCCCATAGACTATACTAAGTGGCAAATACTTATTGGTAGCGACTTGTAATGGTCGCCACAAAAGGTCCACCTTTCGTGGTGATATTTGTCGTCACAAAACGTATTTTGGATTTCACTAGAGAATCCATCACCACTAAATGCTAGCCTTTGGTGGCGACTCATATCGCCACAGATCATTGGCGGCGACTATGGGTGCAACCAAAGCCTGACTTTGGTGGCTACTTTTGTCGCTACTAAAAATTACATTTTAGTGACAACTTGCTATTGCCACCAAATCTCCATTTTTTGTGGCATCAAAATGTTGCTACTAATTATATTTTCTTTTAGTGGCGGTAGGTTATAATCGCAAAAGCTCTTATTTTTCGTCACAACACAAGTTTTCTATAAAAGAAAATATAAAACTATAAATATTTGTACAACCCGATAACAATTCTCAAAATAGAATTATAGTCTTTTTTTATGTTAAAAAGTCTACACAGTCAAAAGTAGTCAATGTATATACATCGCCATTTCACGACACACAAAAAACGGAATAGTCTTCAAGACATACTCCAATGTCTTCTACGATAAACAAAACGACCATAAAAATATCTTCAAACTACACCTTGAGCAACTTCACTTCCTCGTTCTTGAAGTATCTTGTCCTTGCTATTAAAAAATAAAGATGAACATCATTAATATACACATATGTCCAAAAAAGACTGTAAGTTTGAAGATAAAATTAGCTGAAAAGAGCGAGAAGATGTAAAGCAAAGAAAGGTATTTCTGGGAAACTTTTAAACCTCCACAAGCAATAACCTTTTAAGCATGGAAACATCAACCTTGCGGTCACAATATATATATATATATGGTAAGGATGCTTAGTCTAAGTTATTATAAAAAAATTCAATCAGTGTGAGATGCAATTGATACTTTGTGAAATTCAGTTATCAAAACCAAAACTAATAATAATAAGTCTGAAGTGCACGAATTGAATTGAATGCACAAAGTCGTATTACATAATCTTTGTCCAAATTGTTGAAAGTAACACGGCAACGTAATATTTGACTAAGAACCTACTGAACTAAGTGGCAAATACTTATTGGTAGCAACTTGTAATGGTCGCCACAAAAGGTCCACCTTTCGTGGCGATATTTGTCGACACAAAACGTATTTTGGATTTCACTAGAATTCACTTTAGAGAATCTGTCACCACTAAATGCTAGCCTTTGGTGGTGACTCATATCGCCACAGATCATTGGCGGCAACTATGGGTGCAACCAAAGCCTGACTTTGATGGCTACTTTTGTCGCTACTAAAAATTACATTTTAGTGACAACTTGGTATTGCCACCAAATCTCCATTTTTTGTGGCATTCAAAATGTTGATACTAATTATATTTTCTTTTAGTGGCAGTAGGTTATAATCGCAAAAGCTCTTATTTTTCGTCACAACACAAGTTTTCTATAAAAGAAAATATAAAACTACAAATATTTGTACAACTCGATAACAATTCTCAAAATAGAATTAGTCTTTTTAATGTTAAAAAGTCTACACAGTCAAAAATAGTCAATGTATATACATCGCCATTTCACGACACACAAAAAAAGGAATAGTCTTCAAGACATACTCCAATGTCTTCTACGATACACAAAACGACCATAAAAATATCTTCAAACTACACCTTGAGTAACTTCACTTCCTTGTTCTTGAAGTATCTTGTCCTTGCTATTAAAAAATAAAGATGAACATCATTAATATACGCATATGTATAAAAAGACTGTAAGTTTGAAGATAAAATTAGCTGAAAAGAGCGAGAAGATGTAAAGCAAAGAAAGGTATTTCTGGAAAACTTTTAAACCCCCACAAGCAATAACTTTTTAAGCATGGAAACATCAACCTTGCGGTCACAATATATATATATATATGGTAAGGATGCTTAGTCTAAGTTATTATAAAAAAATTCAATCAGTGTGAGATGCAATTGATACTTTGTGAAATTCAGTTATCAAAACCAAAACTAATAATAATAAGTCTGAAGTGCACGAATTGAATTGAATGCACAAAGTCGTATTACATAATCTTTGTCCAAATTGTTGAAAGTAACACGGCAACGTAATATTTGACTAAGAACCTACTGAAACCATCTATAATGCACAATCAATCACCAATCAATAAAATAACAGAATTGAATTCTATGCAGTCAGCCACCTAACAATGATTTATTCATTCCCTTGATATGGTGAGTAAACACACACTTCAAATGATCACCAAAAAACTACTTATGCATTGAGTAGAGAGAGCATGTACTAGAGACCAAAATGACCAGAGATAAATTTGAGAATTTCTTAGTAATTAGTTGGTTCCCATATTATCTAGATTGGTTTTGTCAGCAGATTTAGCACTCAGCAAAGCAAAAGGGGATTGTTTTCTTGAATGTGAAAGGAGAGGGTGGGGACAGTAGAGTCACCAGGTATTTTCTTTTGAATTTAGACATTGTGCTAAGTTTAGTTTAAAAAATAATGGATACATGTAAAATGAAAAATCAGTATATACTCTGTCACTTTTTAGGTAAAGGTATGCTTCTTTCCCTATAGTAGCTTTATAGTAGTATTATTGTCCATGTCTTAGTAAATGTAAGAAAATGACAAGAACAATTGTTATGTCCAATCTCCGCTGATATGGAAACTGATCAAGTTAAATTAGTAGAAAAGGAGAACCATGTCGTATACTCCCAAATCTAAAAGAGCATAGTCTAAACATTCTAACTAGTGCTTTTAACTGTAGTCAACTAGTTCTTACTAACTCTTGATATTTAAATTTTAATAAGAAAAGCTACTTGTGGAATGGACTGAGTAGAAATTCTTATATATGCTTATGTTTTCAAGGACAACTCATTTAGTTTTAATAAATATAGAGTAAAACTGATTTCAAGAGAAATACCTATATAAGCTTATGATTTATCAATATACACTAAACTGATTTCAAGAGAAATCCCTACCTGTTGCATTCTGATCAGCCATGCATCCATCTTTTCTTCAAACTTTTTGTCAACTTGTAAATCTATCTGTACACGCTCAGCAACCATTTGCTCTTCTAGCTTACTTTGCAACTCAGCAGCCATTTCTTCTTCTAGCTTGCTTTTCAACTCGGCAGCCATTTGCTCACATTCTTCTTGTAATTTTCTATCTATTTTCTCTTGCATCTCTTGACGCATTCTTTCCATTTGAGAAGACATACTAGCCTCTCAGTCTACCTGCTGCAAACTGCTTTTTTTGTAGGCTTCTTTCCATACCCTTTTCCACGAACATAGCCAGTTCGTTCGCCAAGTACAGTGGCTAAAATCTCATCTGCACTCATTGGCTACTCATTTTCTTCAGATTGTTGTTGAGTTACAATTTCCTTGAGTTAGCCCTACAAATATGTATGAATTTATAGTATAAAATAGGAAACATATAATAAAATAACAAAATAATTATGCTAAGAAATTACATGAATTTGTTGCGACTGTGGATCTGACCACACAATTTCTCCTTTGTCATCCTTACGAGTATGTTGGAGCTCCCAAACTCGATCTGGTGCTTCTTTGTTTCCACTAACAGGATCTCTCAAAAATATATTTCAGTAGAGGGAAATATTTATAAGCACATAATATGTTATAAATTAATGAGAATAGTTTTATAGTGATTGTGGTAAATGCATTTACCGTCGATTCCTCCACTTCGGCAAATGACTTTGAACCACAAGAGTGCCTAGTTATTTGTTTTCCCCTATTAAGTTTGTTCCTCTCACTTGCAGCCTAACAATTAAATCAATACATAAGAACCAATAATTAAATATTGATTTATCAAGAATTTTTATTACAACATTATCTTGAATTTTGGACTCCCAAAAAGTCCTACAAGAAACATCCAATCCTCAGGCGTAACATCATCCGGCCTATGAGAGACAGTCTCTCTTTATCAGTAGTATAGAAATTGTATTCTTTATGCAATCGAGTCTTCCATGCTCTAAAAAGCCTTCGCATAGTGTCAACAACAAGAGCTTGCAACACATGTTCTCGCATACCACTAGCTTCAAATGTATCCTAAAATAAATATGTAAAGCTATTCATAATGACCAAACAACTTGTACTCGTTCAAAAGTGTAGGTTTATTATTTGATCCTATAACATATAGAATGAATAAACAGAATAAACTTTGTGTGTTCAATACAAATAACCAAAAATAACTTAAAAATGCCAATTGAAATACATGATTCCGATTCAATAAAGAACTAACCTGCACCACTATTTTCAGTCTCTGGAGTGGGATGCACACTTTCTACAAAAGCCCTTGATGATAATGAGTCCATAGATTGTACTTGATGAGTGTTACTCGATTGTCCCATATCTGGATATAGTTGTGTTTGTGGATTAGGTCTAAAGGATGACTTCGCACTAGAATTATCATGTAGTACTCCTACATTGCCGCATCCACGACCCTTTCCACCTCGCCTACCTTTACCTCGTCCAATTCCTGTCTTTTCCTGTAGCATCACATAAAAATATAAATAAAGATTTACATTTTAGAATTCTTGGTTAGAATCCGCTCAATGCACCATAGAAACTTTAGTCTTCTCTACAAGTATTTATATCATATCCTCTCAATTCTAAACTAAAAACAAATCAGAAATCAAGTTACAACAAACCAAGCAGGACGCAATCCTTCAATGACCTTGAACCAAAGGACAAACCTTTAACATGAATAGAAGATAAAGTATCAGGATAGTTGCAATGCAAGATAGAAAATTCATATTAATGGCAAAATAACAAAGGCTAGAAAGGCATAAGAAGCCTTGCTTTAAAAAGCACAAAATAGCTACAGATAGGAAGCTATTTCTTTGATCAGTCCATATCATTATCCTCTCCTTCATTATCATCAAATATCTCTTCTTCGCTTTCTTCATCTTCGGTTATATCTATATCATTATCATTAATGAAACCATCTTCTTCATTATGCCCATTTGTCCTAGCTTGTTCTAATACATGATCATAATTAATGATGTGAGGTTCAACATCATCCCTGTGTAAAGACACTAAAATATCATTTTCTTGATCACCATTACGCTCCATATTAAATTCAACTTCCTTTTGTTGGTAAGCTTCTCTATTTTGTAATGCTTCATCTTCAAAATTTGTGCAATTATCATCCTCTTCGGGCATATTAAAAAGGTTGCGTGGACTTGTCTTTAAAACAACAAGCCAAACTTTATCAACCATGTCGTTGACATAGAAGACTTGTTCAGATTGAGATGCCAACACAAATGGCTCATTTGTATTCAAGGCACATCGAGTATTCACACTTGTGAAACCATACTTGTCAATTTTATATCCTTTTCCTAAGTGAGCCACATCCCACCAATGACACTTGAAGAGGTAAAGTTTTCCATTTCCCATATACGACAACTCGTAAATGTCCTCTAATACACCATAGTACTCCTTTTAAAGTCTGAATCATCTCCTCTCACAAGAACTCCATTGTTCTGCGTTTTTTTTCTTGATTCAAGATCTTTTGTTTGGAATCTAAATCCATTCACCATCAATGTGGAATATCGATGCACCACTGGTCCAGGACCGATTGCTAAGCTTATGAGCTCATTATTAGCATTTCCTTGTGCAGCTAATTGCAAGATCTACCAAGTAAGACAAATAACTCCCTTTTAACCAATAATATAATAGGATAATAAAAAAGTATTCAAAATGAGATTTGATTCAACACTTACATGTGCACGAAACCAAACAGTAAAGTCATTGTTATGCCTTTCATCTCTTCTTGAACTTTGTCTTTCAGTTTCTTTTGTATGTTTCCTGCATTTAGATAGAATTATTTAAGATAATGAATGAATTATTCAAATCTGAAATCAAATCCGAAATTATCTCTGAATTGATTAAAAAATAGAAACTTACTCCATGAATGAACAAACCTCTTCACAATTTTGAAGAACATACATACATGCTTGTTTAAACGCATCATGAGATAACGTGATGGTTTTTGAACCACCTTTTGTTTGCCCACTATTTTTAAAGATGGACATTTCAACATTTGACACGGATTCATCGCCATTTAGCCGGTCTATTAAACTTGGTTGAGATATTCTTTAAATATCATGAGCAAAATGTGAGACTTTCTTCTGCAAAATAACCTTCTGCAATTGAACCTTTTGGACAATTTTGGTTTCGAACATAAGACTTAAGTGTTCCCATATACTTGTATGCAAATGATTAGTTAATATAATTAATGTGTCATTCTAAAACTTTAGTATTGAAATCTGTGTGAAAAATACATTACCTCTCGAAAGGGTACATCCATTGAGTTTGAACTGGTCCACCGAGCTTTGCCTCTCTTAACAAGTGAATTGGCAAATGAACCATAACATCAAAGAACACCGGAAGAAAAACAATTTGAAGTTTGCATAATATGATAGGAATTTCAGCCTCTAGGATATCAAGATCTTCAATTGTCAAGCACTTAGAGCATAGATTCTTGAAAAATTTTCCTAATGCTATAATTGGTTCACACACTTCTTTAGGCAACAAGCCACGTATAGCTACTGGAAAAATATCTTGCAATAATACGTGGTGATCATGACTTTTCAATCCAAGTATCCTTTTGTCTTGTATGTTGACGCACCTTGAAATGTTTGATGAAAAGGCATCAAGAACCTTCAAATTAACTAAGAAAGTGCATGCCTTCAACTTCTCATCGGGGGATAATGCATAGCATGCTGCCGGTAATAAAACATTGTTCCCATCCTCAATTGGGTGCAACGCTTGCCTGATTCCAAGATCCACCAAGTCATATCTACTTTTCACTGTGTCCTTCGTCTTTCCAGGCATATTCATCACAGTAGATGCAATATTATTAGACACATTTCTTTCTATGTGCATTACATCTAAGTTATGTCCTAACATAAGAGTCTTCCAATAAGGCAATTTGAAAAAAATACTTTTCTTCCTCCAATTGTAAGCATCATTGGGAACATTACACTTTCGCTTTTGCCCTTTACCAAAAGTCACATTTCTCAAACTTTGTAATTGCTCAAGTGATTCGTCACCTGTTAAGGAATTAGGTGCAACACCCATCTCTATTTTTCCATCAAATAACCTCTTATTTTTATGCCATGGATGGTCCATTGGATGAAAGCGACGATGACCCATATAACACAACTTATTACGTAAAGAAACTGATTGTGTATCTTTATGGCAACAAGGACATGCAAGTTTACCTTTGGTTGACCATTCTAAAAGGTTCCCATATGCAGGAAAATCATTAATCGTCCACATGATAGCCACACGCATCATAAAATTAGTTTTTGAGTATGCATCATAAGTCTCCGCCCCCTCCCATAATTCTTTTAACTCTACAATCATTGGTTGTAAGTATACATCTATATCATTGTCTGGAGACTTAGGACATGAGATAAGAAGGGTCATCATGAAATATGGATCCTTCATGCAATCCCACGGTGGTAAATTGTATGGAACTAATATGACTGGCCAAATGCTATGACTAGTACTCATATTCCCATAAGGCTGGAAGCCGTCACTTGCTAAACCTAATCGAACATTTCTTGATTCAGCTGAAAAGGTTGGATTGAGCTCATCAAAAGATTTTCAAGACATGCCATCAGATGGATGTTGCAATACACCATCATCAATATTTTGCTCCTTGTGCCACCTCATTTTTTTTTGCTGTCTCTCTTGCCATGTACAATTTCTATAGTCTTGGTTTGATTGGAAAATGTCGCAAGACTTTATTAGCTATTTTCTTGCCTCCAATATCTTTTGACTTCCATCTAGACTTACTGCACTCAGGACATGATTCAGAATTGGCATACTCTCTCCAATATAAGATACAATCATTATCACATGCATCTATTTTGGTATAACCCAAGCCTAAGTCTTGAAGTACCTTCTTTGCTTCATAAAAGGAATATGGTACAAATGACCCCTCTGGAAGAACTTCTTTAAAGAATCTCAACAATGCATCCATCGATTTGTTGCTCCAATGATTAAGACTTTTCAAGTGAAGTAGTCTAACTATAAAAGACAACTTTGACACTTTTTTACAACCAGGATAAAGTTCTTTCTCAGAATTTTCCAACAATTTGTAGAACTTTTTCGCATGCACATTTGGATCTTCATTTTCCTCTTAATAATTATTCATATTCTCCATATTTGTAACTTCACAAGCATCACGAATCATTTCTGGAATATCATCTGCTTCAACAGTATCATCATCTACTTCGACATTGCATACATCATTAGAATTTTCAACTCTTACTAATACTTCTCCATGCAAGTCCCACACTTTATAACTGTCCCAAAAACCATTCCTCACCAAGTCTCTTCTTATTTGGATTCTTTTCTTGAACGCAGTATTTCTACACCCTGGACACCGAATTACAGAGCTCACATTTAGTTGACTGTATGCCCAACCAAGAAATTTATCTATTCCTTTAATATACCTTTTGTCACATCTATCCCTAATATTCAACCAACTTTTATCCATATCTTTTCTAAAAAAATAAAAGCAATCAATTAACCAATTAACGGGAATCAATAATCAAAGAAAACCAATTATAAGCAAGTATTGAACTCAATGATTCTACACGAATATAAATCAATAATGGAAACACAAGCTATATAAATAATGTTTGAACTGAATAATTCTACACACGTACACACACTAGGATATAGGACATCAATATTTTTTATAATAATGAGAATACATTAGATATGCTAAAAAATAATTAAATACCATAAAATGGTCTTATAGAAGACAAGTCCCAAAAAAGATCAATTCAATTGTCATGTAAGGTTAGACTAAGTTTATTTTCCCCTTCTCAAAAAGTAAAGAACCCCTTGTCTAATTTTAAATGTCATGAATGAGCTCCATTAAGACTCATAGTTTAGAAGACGATTTAATATAGAATTCATTAAATTAACACATATAATCATTTTGTATTATCGGTAAAACTAAAATAGATTAGTTAATGGAATTTCAATGAAAACAAACACTCATATTGAGAAAGAACATATATTATAAAATATAGGGAATGAAACTAATACTCATGCAACTCCAACTTGGCCCAAGAGTCGAGCTCTGGCCAAACTTTCTTAAGTTAAGACCCCTGCAAATCATAAATCATACAGAGATATACCAAAAGAAATAGGCATCTCGGAGAGATTCACCACAAAAATTAGACTAACTTTTTTTATTTCCTAAAAGCATGATATCTGATGAAATTTGGCTTATATCAATTGCAGAACACAAATGTAGCACTGACTTAAAATTACTGACTCTCAAGACATTAGGAAAAATATATAAGACACTCTTAAGTTAATAAGTATACTAATGGCATGATATCTGGGCTTAGTTAGACATTGAGGCATATTCAGGTAGTAGAGATTTTACAATAGCAAGGAAGATTCTAAGCAAAATTCGGGCAAACTTCATGAGTTATCTCACTACATTTGGAATCCACCAACTCAAAATTCATTAGTTCGAACCTAAATATGGAAAACTAATTCTGGTAACAAGATCAAATCACAGAGAGCAAGTATATATCATTTGGGCAGAATCTTTTCATTTAAAGAAGTACCAAATTAACCTTTTGGTCCTAAGGGCGCGGTGTTGTAAGTGAAATACAGAAACTCAAATATGTACTAAACTTTAGCCAAACATATGCACATACATAAATTTATTACCTATTTCGTTATGCCTAAGTCATGATTTCTGGTTGACAGAATACTTTGAACGAATCCGAACGGGTCAAACTGATGATAGTTCTACAGTCAAGTTCAACAATAAAGTTGAACTCAAGCAACAAATAATTTCTAAACTGATTGAGAAGAAATAGCTTACTGATATTCTATGGTAAAACCTCAGGAAATCAAAGAAACAATACACCTTCGTTGGGTTCTTCAGTGCAGCAGGATAAATATCGCCATTTGGGTGAAAATGGTCACTTGGATTCGTCGATTTTGTATTCTGGCTTAAGGCTTTTTTGAAGAGAGAATTTTCATATGGGTTTTGAGATTACAAATTGTTCTGTTGAGCAGATCTCTACCCTTTTGAGTTAGGGCTACTTTTGAGTTCTCTTCCCTTTTTGAGCGCGAGGGATTTTTGAGAATTGAGAGCAGATTCTTTTAACTTTAAAAAGTAGAATAAATAACTTTATATATTTCTCAAGTGTTTGTATTTTAATTTATCCTTAAAACTTTAAAATGAAAAGAATAGTGGCGATCAAATTGCCACAAAAGTCAACGAGCTAAATATTTGGAGCCAAATTTTTGGAGCCAAATTTTCCCTTTTAGCGGGAAAGTAAAAATTTGTCCTGTGGCTGAAAATATTTGTTGCGGCTAGATAAAGTTTCCACTATAGTATCTTTTCCGTGGCGATCTCTTATAGTCTCCATAAATAACTTTACCTTTCTATTGCTATTTTTCAGAGTCGTCACTAAATCCCTAACCTTTGTGGCGATTAGTAGAGTCGCCACTGATACCTGCCACTAAAACCCCCTTTTTCTTGTAGTGTTTCATTATGTGATAAGGTAATCGAGCTGCCAATCATGCTAGAAATCATGTTTAGGCTATATGTTGGTACTGTTGGACCATATAGTTGATGTTCCTTGCTTTTGACTTATTGATTATATTGAAATTTCATACTCAGTCATATTTATTCATTGCATATCGTATCTCAGTCTTTGTTGCTATTTATTAATACTTCATATCATCATTTTTTGTCTAGTTTCATGACATTGTGAATCCGAGAGACTGGAGAAATTCATGACTAAGTGAGACCGAGGGCCTGATCGGGAGTGATATTTATGGGATCGGGCTGCACGCTGCAGCATGTTCTATTGATTTATGCCTGGATCTGGCTTATTATAGCGCTTGGGTTGAAGGAGCCCCTCCGGAGTCTGTACACACCCTCAGTGAGCGCAGTTGATTTATATTGAGGGATGGATCTTTTCTGGGCATGGATCTTGCCTGGATCATTTATATTTGGTGATGGATCTTCTGCTGGGTTGGATTGGCTTTATACAGTACTGAGTGACTGACTGTCAGTT
>AWOL01S0393072.1:0-10609 GCA_000715115.1 Nicotiana otophora
CGGAGTCTGCAACACCTATTCAAGAAAAATGATTTGAACTTGAGGCAGTTGAGGTGGCTAGAGCTATTGAAAGACTATGATATAACCATTCTTTACATCCGGGAAAGGCCAATGTGGTGGCCGATGCCTTGAGTATCAAGGAATACGGAGAGCATGGGAATCTTGTTTTTATTCTAATTATTGAGAGACTGTTAGCTTTGGATGTTCAGGATTTGACCAACAAGTTTATGAGGTTGGATATTTCGGAGCCTAGAAGGGTTCTTGCTTGTGTTCTATTGCGGTCGTCCTTGTTTGAACGCATCAAGGCACTTCAGTATGAGGATCCCCACTTGCTTGTCCTTAAGGACACAATGCAGCACGATGATGCTAAGGAGGTGACTGTTGGTGATGATGGGGTATTGAGGCTTAAGGGCCGAATTTTTGTGCCTAATGTGGATGGGTTGCGGGAGCTGATTCATGAGGAGGCCCATAGGTTGCGGTATTCCATTCATCCAGGTGCCGTGAAGAAGTACCATGATTTGAAGCATCACTGCTGGTGGAGAAGGATGAAGGAAGACATTGTGGAGCATGTTGCACCGTGTTTGAAGTGTTAGCACGTTAAGTATGAGCATCAGAGACCGAGTGGGTTGCTTTAGAGACTAGATATATTTGAGTGGAAGTGGGAGCGTCACTATGGATTTTGTAGTTGTGCTGCCACAGACCTTGAGAAGATTTGATATTGTATGGGTCATTGAGGATAGGCTGGCCAAGTTTGCATAATTCATTCCAGTCATGGCTACCTATACTTCAGAGCAGCTGGCTCAGATTTATCTTAGAGAGATTGTTCGCCTGCATGGTGTGCCTGTGTCTATTATCTTGGATCGAGGCACGCAGTTTATATCGCATTTTTGGAGAGTCGTGCAGCGTGAGTTGGGCAAAGCTGAGTACGATATTTCATCCCCAGACGGACTGATATTCTGAGCATACTATTCAGATCTTGGAGGATATGTTGCGAGCCTATATAATTGATTTCGGGGGCCAGTGGGATCAGTTTCTACCATTAGAAGAGTTCGCCTACAACATCAACTAGCAGTTTGTGATTCTTTGGAGAAGGTGAAATTGATTTAGGAGCTGCTTTGTACAGCACAGTCCAGACAAAAGAGTTATGCTAATAGGAAGGCTCGTGATATGGCATTCATGGTGGATGAGAGGGTTCTACTATGAGTTTCTCCCATGAAGGGTGTGATGACATTTGGGAAGAAGGGAAAGATAAGCCCTTAGTATATTGGCCATTTTGAGGTGTTGGAGAGGGTTGGTGAGGTGGCCTACAAACTTGCTTTGCTACCCATCTTATCGGGAGTTCATCCGGTGTTTCATGTTTCCATGCTCTGGAAGTAATATGAGGATCCATCACATGTGTTAGATTTAAGCATGATGCAATTGGACATGAATGTGACTTATATTGAGGAGTTGGTGGCCATCTTGGACAGACATGGTCAAAAGCTGAGATCAAAGAATATTACATCGCTGAAGGTTCAATGGAGAGGTCAATCAGACGAGGATGCGACTTGGGAGACATAGCCTAATATGTGGAGCCGATACCATCACCTTTATGATTCTTGACTCATTCCAGGATGAATATATGCTTAAGAGGGGGAGAATGTAATGACCCGACCGGTCGTCTTGTGTGTTTGAGCCCTGTTTCCCCATTTTATTCTCCCCATATGTGTAATCGTTATTGCGTGACTTGCGCGGATGGTTGATTTTGCTTTGGGGCGGTCTTGGATTGAATTGAAACATTTAGTTCCTAGCTTGGAAGCTTAAGTAGGAAGGGTTGACCAAGGTTTGACTTTTACGCAAACGGTCTTGGATTTAATTGTTTTTTGGTTCCAATAGATTCGTATGGTGAGTTTGGACTTGGACATATGCCCGGATTTGGATTTGGAGGTCCCTAAGTTGATTTGGTTCTTTTTGCCGAAAGTTGGCAATGGAAGGTTTAGAAATTTCCTAAGTTTGACCGTGAATTGACTTTGTGGCTACCGGGTTCAGATAATGGTTTCGGAACTTGGAATAAGTTCGTTTTGTTATTTAGAACTTGTGCACAAAGTTTGGTCTCATTCCAAGTTGGTTTGATGGGAATCAGATGCTTAGTTGTAATTTGTCACTATCTAAAATTCATCAAGTCGTGGTGGCACCTAACCCGACCCACTAGGTAAGCCAAATAACAATCAATATAATTCTAATGAAAATAATAAGAGAACAATAAGTGAAATAAATGAATTCCATACAATAACCCAAGGATTGATAGTACAAGCCATGAGCCACTAAGACTTAGATTTACAAAGTTGGTATGAGAATAAAGACAATATCTGTTTGGAATATACATAAACAGATTACAAATCTAAAACTACCAAGAACAAGTGGTAGCTATATTCGGAAAGCAGGTACATCTTCAATGCCATTTCCCATCATCCACCGCAACTCAGCTTCAAGATCTGCACGCAAGGTACGTAAGTGTAGCATGAGTACAACTGACCCCATGTACTCAATAAGTAACAAACCTAACCTCAGGCTGAAAGTTGTGACGAGCTCAGAAGAAGGTCAATGTCCAACACCAATGATCAATAACAACACATGATATAATGATGACAATAGAATAAAACCATTCAAGAGATATCATACTCAGCTCATTGCCAAATACAGAAAATTAGACATGCTTTCCAAGTATAACAGTCAAAGCCCAATCTTTCTCCGAAATCACTAAAATATGATTTCAACAAGGAAACTGTGACTTTCCAAACTTTCTACAACAGATAAGACATTTCATCACCATCTTGCATGAAGCAAATACATATCTATGCCTACATGTCAAGTCAATAACACCATGTTACCATCTAGCATGAGAAAAATATATCTCTATGCCTACATGTCAAGTCAATAACACCATGTTACCATCTAGCATGAGAAAAATATATCTCTATGCCTACATGTCAAGTCAATAACACCATGTTACCATCTAGCATGAGAAAAATATATCTCTATGCCTACATGTCAAGTCAATAACACCATGTTACCATCTAGCATGAGAAAAATATATCTCTATGCCTACATGTCAAGTCAATAACACCATGTTACCATCTAGCATGAGAAAAATATATCTCTATGCCTACATGTCAAGTCAATAACACCATGTTACCATCTAGCATGAGAAAAATATATCTCTATGCCTACATGTCAAGTCAATAACACCATGTTACCATCTAGCATGAGAAAAATATATCTCTATGCCTACATGTCAAGTCAATAACACCATGTTACCATCTAGCATGAGAAAAATATATCTCTATGCCTACATGTCAAGTCAATAACACCATGTTACCATCTAGCATGAGAAAAATATATCTCTATGCCTACATGTCAAGTCAATAACACCATGTTACCATCTAGCATGAGAAAAATATATCTCTATGCCTACATGTCAAGTCAATAACACCATGTTACCATCTAGCATGAGAAAAATATATCTCTATGCCTACATGTCAAGTCAATAACACCATGTTACCATCTAGCATGAGAAAAATATATCTCTATGCCTACATGTCAAGTCAATAACACCATGTTACCATCTAGCATGAGAAAAATATATCTCTATGCCTACATGTCAAGTCAATAACACCATGTTACCATCTAGCATGAGAAAAATATATCTCTATGCCTACATGTCAAGTCAATAACACCATGTTACCATCTAGCATGAGAAAAATATATCTCTATGCCTACATGTCAAGTCAATAACACCATGTTACCATCTAGCATGAGAAAAATATATCTCTATGCCTACATGTCAAGTCAATAACACCATGTTACCATCTAGCATGAGAAAAATATATCTCTATGCCTACATGTCAAGTCAATAACACCATGTTACCATCTAGCATGAGAAAAATATATCTCTATGCCTACATGTCAAGTCAATAACACCATGTTGCCGTCTAGAATGAGAAAAACACATATTTATGCCTACATGTCAAATCTGCATGTCCAGTCAATAGCACCATAGTGAAGCTATCAAGTACACTTACACTTAGCACGATCACGGTGCCTGGCACAAATTCCCCTCACCATGACAAACACAATTACTCAATACTATACGGGTGCTTAGCACAAGTACCCCTCACCAAAGCACATTGCTCTCACTGTAATATCAAACTGAGGAGGGGCGGCTGTCCCAAGCGCTAACCAATAATCAATATCAATTTGTTGTGGTATGCAACCCGATCCACATATCAATCGGTTGCAGAGTGCAACCCGATCCAAATATCAATTCATTATGGCGTGCAACCGGATCAAAATATCAATCCATTGCAGTGTGCAACTTATTCCAAATATCAATCTGTTGTGGCATGCAACCCGATCCAACATAACTCACAATACGGCTCTATGGCCCACATCAGTCATTAATCTGCTCACGTCTCCATATGCCAACATCTCACATAAAAATCTAATTATACAACACGGAATATCACAATGTGCCACAAACTTTAGCTCAAACTTGTGTCACGTACATGGACACCAATAGCATGTGAGACAGTATATCAAAAGAGCACAAAGACAGAGACATAACATACGAATATAACTATCATGACTGAACAATATGACTATGGCTAAGGCAAATAGCTCATCATGGAAAGAATAGCCCTATCATGTCTCAAACAATTAAGCAGATAGCCTAGACATGATTTCTAGCATGAATAATAACTCATGTAGCCATAACACTAGAGAAAACATGATATCAAAGAAGATGATAGCAAGACAAGGCATACAAGAGCCTAAGAACTACTCGGATCATGAATACCCCGGTGCACGCACATACGCCCATCACTTAGCATGCGCGTCACCACAACACATCTCAAATATCATAGTTCTCATGGATATTTATCCTAAATACCAAGATTAGATATGTTACTTACCTCGAACAAGCATAAATAATAATCTAGAAATGTCATCCCGCGCGAATCGACCTCTGAACGGCTCAAAACTAGCTAAAAGCAACTCAAAAATATCAAATAATGCCATAGGAAACAATCCCAAATGATAAAGGCCAACTCTTTAATCAAATACTCAAAGTCAACAAAAACGTCAACCAGGGCCCGTACCTCAGAACCCGACAAAACTCACAAATTCAGAAAACCCATTCGAATATGAGTCCAGTCATACTAATTTCACTCAAATTCGATTGCGAATCGATGTTCAAAACCCAATTATTTACTTTAGAAAACTTTTGACACAAACTCCCTAATTTCTCTTTTAGATTCATCAATCAAATATCAAAATCAACGATAAAATCATGTAAAATAATCAAATCTGAGTCAAAAATACTTACCCCAATCAAATCATGAAAGTTGCATAAAATATCGCCCAAACCGAGCTCTATAATGTGATAAAATGAGCTCAAAGTCTGAAATAGAGTACTTATATGCACTGTCCAGGTAAACCCTTCGCGATCGCGGGAACAGCTTCGCTATCGCAAAGCACGAAACTTTGAGTGCCTCCAAAGATCGCGACTCATGACCTCACAGAACTACATGAACGCGCCATCCCTCATACGAACACGAAGGCTTAAAGTCTCAAAGACCGCGAACGCAACTCCACACTCGCGAATGCAAAGGAGAACCACCAGCCAGCTACTAGAACACTACGCAATCGTGACCCTCTCCACACGATCGCGATGAACACCTTCAACACCAGAAAACAGAGAAAAACCAGCAATCAACCATAAGAGAAAATGGTCAGAAACCGCCCTATAACCCTGTTTGAATATATCAACAAGTCTCAAAACATAACACGGGCCTAATTGAGGCCTCCAATCACGCATAATAACATCAAAACAATGAATAGCACCTCAATTCAAGCTTAATTAACTATTTCAAATTTTCAAATTCCAAACCTACGCCGAACACGTCTAAACAACTCGTAAGCACCTCAAATATTGCACACAAGTTCCAAATGATATAACAAACCTAATCCAACTCCCAGAACAACAATCTGAACCTGATAACATCGAATTCAACTCCCGATCAATCTTATAAACTTTCCAAACCTTCAAATTGCCAACTTTTTCCAATTAGAGCCAAATAACTAAATGCAAATTTGGGCATACGCCCAAATCACTATCCGGGCCTAATAGGACCATCAAATCTTTGATTCAAGGCCAAATACACAAAACTCAAACTTGGTCAACTCTTCTAACTTAAAACTTCCGAGTTGAGAATCATTCTTCCAAATCAATGTTGAATTACTCAAAAACTAAAATCGACGATGCAAGTGAGTCATAATGCACCATTTGAAGTTACTCGTGACCTTAAACCAGAGATTTGAATGCAAATGCGCAAACCGATCGTCCAGGTCATTACATAATTTTAGAAGTTCTTGATTTTTATTATGATTTTGATGTGTTTTGGTGTTCGATTCATGGTTCCGGATGTGATTTAAGTATTTTGAGCTCACGAGCGAGTTTGTATGAGGTTTTTAGACTTGTGTAGATATTTTGTGTGGAGTCTCGGGGTGCTCGGATGAGGTTCAAATGTGTTTTAGGCCATTTTGAGTTGAGGTCCAATTTTGTTGGTGTTGCAGGCCTCGCAAATACGAGAAATAATTCGCATTTGCGAGGTCCTGGTCGCAATTGCAAAAATGGGAAGGAGGTAGCAGGCTTCATATTTGAGAAGCCAGCCTCGCAATTGCAAAGGTAACCTAGGCCTGGGCATATCGCATTTGCGATCATTCTGTCGCATTTGTGACTTTGTGTTGTTGTAAGGGGGTTTCGCCTTTGTGAAGCTATTGGTCACAATTGCGACTTCTCTTGCTGGTCAAACATTGCATTTGCGGGCCATAGGTCACAATTGCGAACCTCAAGTCACAAATGTGACATTTGTAGCTCGTTTATCGATGGTTATTTTGGGACTTATTCTTATTTTATCACATTTTGAGCCCTAGACTAGGTAGGAGGCACTTTTTGGAGGAGATGTTCACACATAGCTATTGGGTAAGTAATTTTCACTCAATTGTGATAAAATAACTTGATTTCTTACGGATCTTTACACCTAAATCATGGAATTTGAACGAAAGTTTTGGGAATTTTTAAATATATTTTGAAAAATAAAAATTGGGGATTTGAGAGTTAATTTGGACTCGATTTTGAAAACTAATTATATATTTAGAATCATCGGATTATGGGTAGTCAAGATCTACTCCTCGACCCGGGTTTTGACCGGGCAAGTCCGGGGTTGACTTTTGTCGACTCTTTCGAAATTGGATAAAGATTGGGACTTCATTGTTTAGAATTGATTCATTTAGCATTGTTTAATATTATGGAATCGTTTTTGTCTAGATTTGAGCTGGATGGAGATGAATTTTAAAGGAAAGCATTTTTGGAATATTGAATTGGCTTGTTTGAGGTAAGTATCTTGTCTAACCTTGTATGGAGGAATACCCCTTAGGATTTGGCCTTAGTTGCCTATTTGTGTTATGTGAAAAGTGACATGCATACGAGGCGACGAGCGTGTATACAGGTGTATGTGTGGCTTATGACCAGATTAGACTTTAGGATATTAATATGTCTTGATTTGGGATTGTTTTCTATATGATACATGCTTAAACCACTTTGTGACTACATGATTATGATCACTATACTTGACTTTGACATAGTCATGCTTTATTGGTTGAACACCCCTCCACACTTTATGTTATTCTTTATGTCCTTGTGCACTTTGATGATGAGTTGTGAGCTTATATCTTGATGAAATGTTTGTGTTATTATTTTGTGTTATTGTGGTACATGTGGACATGTTGAGTAGATTGGTTGGGGTTGTTAGCACGAGGTCTTTGCAATTGTGTCTATTATAATTTACGTGGGGCAAAATAAGGGTGGCGTTTTCTCTAATTGCGCACGTGACAAAATAAGGGTGGTTATATGCGCATGTGGCGAAATAGGGGAGGTCTTTCATTGTTATGAGTGCATGTGGCAAAATAAGGGTGGCTTGTTGGTGATGTTATGTGATGATTCGGGGGTGTCTATATTGATGTTGATTATGTGTTCAATCGAGGTTGATGTTTTGATCGCATACTTCTTTATCAAAAGTTCTTATTTTGCATTTACTTATGAGTTGTTAGTTGAATTTGATATGCTATCACACGCCCCACTTATTTTGATGTTTTGTTGACTACGATAGGTTTTTCTACAATGAGTTTCCATTACATGATCTACGAGATGGTTGTTATTTCTTTCCCTTATTTATTCCGTTGCCAGTTATTGATATATTATAAAGGTTATTAACTAGTGAGTATCACATGACTTGAACCTCGTCACTACTTAACCGAGGTTAGTCTAGACTTACTGGGTACTGACTGTGGTGTACTCATACTAAGCTTTATTCTTTGTACTGATCGAGGTACTTTTGATCGAGCGGATCGCTATAGAGGCGTGCTTGAGCTAATTGGAGACTTCAAGGTATCCGTGTTGTTTCGTTCACATGCCTCAGAGTCACCCTTTTTACTTTATTTCTACTATTTATGTATCTTAAACAGTATTGGTACGCTTTGAGACTTGATATGTATTCCATTTAGAGCTTATGACTCAGTACTACTGGGTTTTGGGAAGTTGATTGTTTCTTCCACATTTGGCGGTAGTATCATTTTTCATAGTTTTTGTTAGTTTGAAGTTGTTATATTTTGCTTGTTATTATTTTTATGATAGGATTACTTTGTCTTAGAGATTAGGTATTATCATGACTCCTATGGTGCGATTTGGGTTGTGACAAAGTAAAAATTGATGGTATGTTGACAGTGCTTGCTCCCGCCACATGACCAAAAATATAGACAATTTTCTCTCACTAAGAGCCTATTAAGGAAGGAGTTTGGGCTTTGTAAATGGCAAAAAGGGAAATATAATCGGCATAGGTAAGGTTTATAAGTCCCACTCTCATACTATTAAAAATATATATTATGTTAATGGATTGAAGCACAACTTGTTGAATATGTCTCAAATATGTGATAAAGTGGAACTGAGTTCTCATTACTTCTAAGAATTGTATGGTTACAAATGAAAATTCTGAAAACCTGGTTCTTCAAGGAAAAAGACACAAAAACATTTAAAAACTGATATCATGTCTTCACCTAAAAATGAACTCTCAGGTCTTAATGAATTTGATACCGACTCCTTTCTATGGCACAAAAAACTAGGACATGTTCATTTTTTCTAATGTTGAAAATATCAATTACCAAGGACCTGGTCCTTGGGTTGCTCAAGTCAAAATTCAGGGAAGATAAAATGATGCTTGTGCTAAAGGTAAGCGGGTCAAATCATCATTCGAATCCAAGCAAATGGTAAGGAACTCTCGACCTCCGGAACTATTTCACATGGACATATGTGGACCAATGAGGGTTCAGAATAGAGGTGGAAAGAGGTATATGTTTGTAATTATTGATGATTATTCTATATTTAGATGAACTATATTCCTGGTAACTAAGGATGAAACATACGATATGTTTGTGACTTTTGTGAAGAAACTGCAAAGAAAAATTAATAATCATGTAGCTAGCATTAGATTTGACCATGGAACTGAATTTGAAAATGTTAACTTCCTAGAGCTCTGTGTTGGAAATGGCATAGATCATAAATTCTCTGCTCCTAGGATACTACAATAGAATTGTGTTGTATAAAGAAAAAATAGAACTCTATAGGACATGGCCAAAACTATGTTAATTAGTAGTGGACTTCCTAAAACGTTTTGGGTTAAAGCTATGAACACTGCATGCTATATCATAAATAGGTGTATGATTAGGCCAATAATTGATAAGACCCCCTATGAATTACTTAAGAGCAGAAAACCAAATATAATCTACCTAAGAGCCTTTGAAAGCAAGTGTTTTGTACACAACAATGGCAAAGAGGCTCTAAGAAAGTTTGATGCTAAAAGTAATAAGGGTATCTTTCTGGGTTACACACAACATAGTAAAGCTTATAAAATCTACAATAAAAGAAAAAAGTGTGTTGAAAAAAAGAATTCATGTAATGTTTGAGGAATCTAACCATTTGGATGAGAAAGGTACATAGGTTGTTGATGATGGTGAGTTTGGTCCTACTGAGACTGTTGTTGAACCAGAGCAAGAACCAGGTCCTCTGGTAGTTGTTCAGAATGTACCACAGACAGGGGAAACATATCAAGAAGATCATGCAAATAATTTATCACCTAGTTCCACTATTGAGCATGAAGGAAACNATTTTGTACACAACAATGGCAAAGAGGCTCTAAGAAAGTTTGATGCTAAAAGTAATAAGGGTGTCTTTCTGGGTTACACACAATATAGTAAAGCTTATAAAATCTACAATAAAAGAAAAAAGTGTGTTGAAAAAAAGAATTCATGTAATGTTTGAGGAATCTAACCATTTGGATGAGAAAGGTACATAGGTTGTTGATGATGGTGAGTTTGGTCCTACTGAGACTGCTGTTGAACCAGAGCAAGAACCAGGTCCTCTGGTAGTTGTTCAGAATGTACCACAGACAGGGGGAACATATCAAGAAGATCATGCAAATAATTTATCACCTAGTTCCACTATTGAGCATGAAGGAAA
>AWOL01S0393336.1:0-11902 GCA_000715115.1 Nicotiana otophora
ATCTACCCCTAGAAACTAAGGCTATCCATATTGTTCTTTCCTTGTAAAGTTATTCTAAGAAAGTATGTATGATCTTTGAATACTATTGAGGTTCATATTGATGGTATGGATGCCCATAATGTTAATAGAAGGCGCGACGACCTTACCTCACTTCAAAAGATTTAGAACATGATTTCAGGAGTCCAACATGCATTAATGTTCTTATTTATGTTTTCCTGCCTTACATACTGATAGCATCCTAGGAAGCTCAAATCTATTCAAGGACAAGGATGAAGCTTTGGAATCTCAAGGAGGGCCTTTAATAAATTCTCAAGCTAAAAGGTTGTAAAAGAAGGTCATTGGACTTCAGGAGCGAACAAAGAAGTTATTAGTTGGAAGGAAGAGCTCAAGGATAAATGATATGACTTATCTAGGTATTATAATTATTTTATGGCCTAAATTCATGTCCAAGAAGAGGTGAATTAGATCCCAAGAAATATTCTTTGAAGAAGGTCCAAATCATGCCATTGTTGGACCAATTTGGCACCTAAATTGTGTCCAAACTTGTAGCCCATGAAGTCCTACATAAAGCCACATTTTTATAAAATAAAAAGACTTACTTGATGTACAAGAAGGGTACAACAGGTGTGCTAGATGTTGAGTGCAAGTTGGTGCCAAGTTGCTTGCAATTTCCCTCAAGATTTTCAAGATTTTTAGATTCTCTCCAAGATTGGTTTGGGACTTATTTCCATATATTTTGGGACTATATTAATTGATTTCCTAGTTAGTTAAGGTTAGTTTTTTTTTTTCTAAGATTTTTGAAATTACATTCCAAGAATGACATGGTTTTTGCTGCCTAGTATTTTTCTTTTCCTAAGGTAGTTGGACTTGTGTCCAAAGTAGTTTAGGACTTTATTTCTTATTTTTTAGCCNTCTAAGATTTTTGAAATTACATTCCAAGAATGACATGGTTTTTGCTGCCTAGTATTTTTTTTCCTAAGGTAGTTGGACTTGTGTCCAAAGTAGTTTAGGACTTTATTTCTTATTTTTTAGCCTTAATTTTGTGACCCCTCCTACCTATATAAGGGGTGTCTTCTTTGTTTTAGAGATAAATTAATACAGACTATTATTAATAAAAATTATGAGATTTTTCTTCCACTCTTGTGTGTGGCTACTCTTGGATTTATTCTTCAACCATCAAAACTCAATTTAAGGTGGTAAACTTAAACACTATTCGAAATCTTAAATCACTTCTAGATATTCAAGAAAACAACTTGGCATCAACTTACTTGATGCCACACAAGTTGATTAATAAAGCCACATTTTTATAACATAAAAAGGACTTACTTGATGTCCAAGAAGGGTACAATAAGCATGCTAGATGTTGAGATATTTGTTGCACTTTTGTGTGTGGCTACTCTTGGATTTATTCTTCAACATTCAATACTCAATGTAAGGTGGTAAGATTAAACCCTATTTTAAATCTTAGATCACTTCTAAGTATTTAACAAAGGTGATAAGTTTAGGCTTATTGTTGTTCTTTTTATTCTAAAGGGTCGGGTTTCACAATCTATCTCTTATTTTTAATTCTCTACCAAAGGCGATTAGTTCTTCATTAGCTAATTATTGTTGTTAGGATTCAATTTCAAGAATAGACTTCTTGAATTCAATCTATCTTTAATTTTTGTCCATTTTGTTTCTTTATTTTCTTTTAGTTTCTGCATGTTTCTTGATTTTCTTTATTAGTTCTTGGACCCTATCGTGTTATTATCAAGTGGTATCAGAGCATAGACTGATAAAGATTTCAATCTTGATAATCTTCGTAGGTTCTTGAGGTAAACAAAAAACGAAAAAACAAATCAGCCCAAAAAAGAAAAGTGTTTTTGCTCGTTATTATTTCAAAATTTAAGTATTATATGGTTTCCAAGTCAAGAAAGAAAACAAGAAGAGGGGATCCTAGTTCTTGAAGATTAAGGTAACTTCTTTCCTTATTCTTGTAGGTTTTGGGTTTTCTAAATTCTTTCCTCTTTTTTTTCTTCCTACTAACCAATTCCTATTCTTCCTAGGTTTGGTCCTTCACTTCTCTTTTCTTTTTCTAACTCCACATTCTTAACACTAAGGTTGTGACTAGTAAGGTTTATTAATAAATCTAAAGATTAACGACCAAGAGTTGCTTTGAGTGAAAAAAGGCAATATAGGTGAGAACATTAGAGGGAAAAATCCAAATTTAAAAGATACATATTTCTTCTAATGTATGTCAAGATGTCTCAAACAGGTAGTTATAGTGAAAGGAGGCGAGGTATGACTCAACAACTTGAAAAGTCAATCTTACAGTATACCGAATGGAAGGAAGACAATCGTAAAGGTATTTTCCAAACAAGAGCTAAAGTGATGTCTGTGATTTGTCCCCTTATAATTGACAAAGAGTTTGGCTATAACTTAATTAGCACTTATATGTTTGAGAAATTGAACTTGCCTTGTGTTGAGCATATTGAACCCTACATGTGGAGAAGAATAAAGATAGATAAAAGAGTGTTATTACTCTTCTATATTGGAAGGTATGAGGATGCGATCTGGTGTGATATGATTCGAATGAATAGTTATCATATCTTGTTAGGAAAGCCATGGTATGTCTACAGAAGAGCTTCATATAGCATGGAAGAAAATAGATACTTTTTCGAGGTTAACGGGAAGAAACTCATTCTTGGGCCTTTGACTCCCTCACAAATTTGTCAAGATGAAAAGATTGTTAAAGAGAATATGGAAAAATATGAGAGAGAAAAGAATGAGAGGAGTAAGGGAGTGCATGTTGACATTCCAAGAGAGGAAAAATAAGAGGTTGTGTTTTGTGAAAAGAGTGGGATATCAAGTGAGGTAAAGAGTCATCTTGATAAAAAAAAAAGAGAGAAAACAATGAGATAAAAAAAGTCTGGTAGAGAGAAAAAAATGAGAGGGATTAAGTGAAGAAAACGAAAAATACTTTAGTAAGAGAAAAGACGCTAAGGGTGAGGAAAATGTTAGTATTGTGATAAAAGCCAAAGAGAGTGTAAGCAAGAAAAAAGTTTCTTTACTTCCTAACCTATTAACTCTTTCTTGTTTTAGTTCTTGTGATTTTGTGCAGCCACGTGTTGAAATACCTTTTGAAAGGAGAAGTGAGGCGCAAGAGATGGTGACAAAGGATCCAATTGGATTCCAACAAGAATTAGGTGACATCAATTCTTGTTGGATGGTGGAATATAAAATCTTGGTTAAATTCTTTGTTATTGAACCTTTTGACTATTTTGGTTCTTATTTATATGTTTATGACATGGATTTTCCTAAAATCATTGCTAAGTTGGACCCGCTGCATAAACGAATACAAGGTGATGAAGTTCCATTGGTAAATAAGTCCAAGTATGATATGTATAATTGGTTTATTTGCATTCTTGGCCTTTCTAGAACACCTAAGATATGTTTGGAGGCAATGACTATACTCTTAATTCTTATATTGGTGATTTTATAATTTTTATCGATGATGATGTTTGGATGCATATCAAGTCATTAACTGTAATATATACGTTCAAGTGGAAGAGTAATTTGCTTGATTTGGACATAGATGGTTATGAATTCCAACTTTGTAGAAAAAGACATGAAATTTACGAGAAGAGGCTTGCGAGTGAGTTAAATATTTCTTCTTCTCTTATTCAAGTGTCTAATGAGTTGTCGTGTGATAAATTGCTAGAATGTAATTTTTGTTGTGTGATGGGGAGTCACTCTTCAGGTCATGTTGAGTGTCAGCTTGTAAAAGTATTTGCTGCTAGTAATGAGGATATGCATGATTGTTGTGACACTAGTGCCATTGATGTAGGGGATATTATTGGGGAGAGTTATAATCATGAGCTTGAATGTATTGAAACTTTTATTTTGGGAATTATGGGTTCTTCTAACCTTCTTGAGAATTTTTGTGCTTCTTTGAATAGCTTATGTGTAGAAGAATCTATGGAATTTGTAATTATAGATACTTGGCTATACCATAAAAGTATCTTATTTGATAAATGTGGTAGAGATACTTATATTAAATGGATGCATGATCAATCTTTTATAATTTCTTTGTCATGCATATTTTTGGACTACCTTATTGACGAGTTCAAATTGCAAGTTCCATTGCATAGTGTATCTAAAAGAGGGTTTTATTGGACAAATCTAAGTAGGCATAAATTTTATTGGGATGATGTTGTCCATATGCTTTATAAAGGAGCATTTACACCTATTAGACTTAATTGGGTTAAGTGGACACATAGTCACTATCTTGTTTTATTCCTACCATTTTTTCAAATTAGTGAATGCCATTTATTAGGGCCTGTCTTCGTTTTCTTACAAGGCCGAAATTTGAGGACGAATTTTCTTCAAGAAGAGAGGAATGATAGCATCATAGCAAGCTCAAATCTATTCAAGAATAAGGACGGAGATTTGGAATCTCAAAGAGGGCCTTTAACAAGATCTCAAGCTAAAACGTTACAAAACAAGGTCATTGGACTTTAAGAACGAACAAGAAAGTTGTTAGTTAGGAGGAAGAGCTCAAGGATAAAGGATATGAGTTACCCAGGTGTTATAATTATTTTATGGCCCAAATTCATGTCCAGGAGGAGGTGGATTTGATCCCAAGAAATATCTTCTAAAGAAGGTCCAAATTAGGATATTGTTGGACCAATTTGATACCTAAAATGTGCCCAACCTTACAGTCCATGAAGTCCTACATAAAGCCACGTTTTTATAACATAAAAATGACTTAATTGATGTCCAATCAGGGTACAATATGCATGCTAGATGTTGAGTGCAAGTTGCTTGCAAATTTCCTTCATGATTTTCAAGATTTCCAAAATTCTATCCAAGATTGATTTAGGACTTATTTTCATATATTGTGGGACTATATTTATTGATTCCCTATCTAGTTAAGGTTATGTTTTATTTTTTCTATGTTTTTTAAAATTACTTTCCAAGAATGACTTGGTTTTTGTTGCCTAGTATTTTTCTTTTCCTAAGGTAGTTCGACTTGTTATCCAAAGTAGTTTAGGACTTTATTTCCTTATTTTTTGCCTTGATTTCGTGGCCCCTCCTACCTATATAAGGGGTGTCTTCTTTGTTTTTAGTGATAGATTAATACAGACTATTATTAATAAAATTTGTGAGATTTTTCTTCCACTCTTGTGTGTCTCTACTCTTGGATTTATTCTTCAACCTTCAAGACTCAATTTAAGGTGGTAAGATTAAACCCTATTCAAAATCTTAGATCACTTCTAGGTATTCAAGAAAGGTGATAAGTTTAGGCTTATTGTTATTCTTGTTATTCTAAAGGGTCGGGTTTTACAATATATCTCTTGTTTTTAATTCTCTACAAAGACGATTAGTTTTTCCTTAGCTAATTATTGTTGTTAGGATTCAACTTCAATAATAGACTTCTTGAATTCAAGAAACTCTTTCTTTAATTCAATCTATCTTTAATTTCCGTCCTCTTTGTTTCTTTATTTTCTTTTAGCTTCCGCATGTTTATTGATTTTCTTTACTAGTTATCGGACCCCTATCGTGTTGTTATCACATACTCAGTACTTTATTCATATTGACATCCCTTTTGACTGGGGACACTGCATTTCATGCCCGCAGGTCCCCATAGACAGGTTGACAGTCATCCTAGTAGGCTATCAGCTCAGCGGAAGGTGTTGGTGCACTTCACTTGCTCCGGAGTTTCCTATTTGGTCAGTATGATTTTGACATGTATTGATTGGTATGGCGGGGCCCTGTCCCAACATTTATGATATTTATGTACTCTTAGAGGCTTGTAGACAAATGTCATGTGTATGGATACTTGTACGGCTTGTCAGACTATGTTTTGAGTGTACAAATGTTCATGTCGGTCTTATAGGCCCATGTGTAACATGTATAAGTTTGTATATCATGTTGGTCGTCCTATGTCGAGCATTCCCTTATGTTTTATTTTGGTTATCTCATGATGGCCCTTCTGGCCCATTTACCCATGATGGTATGATAAGAAAGATATGTTATGTTGGTACTCAATTGAGTAAGGAACTGAGTGCCCATCACGACCCTTTGATTTGTGTCATGAAAAACTTGGTATCAGAGCAGTTCCGTCCTAGGGAGTCTACAAGCCGTGTCTAGTAGAGTCTTGTTTATGGGTGTGTTGTGCACAACACTTATAAGCACGAGGCTACATGGCATTTAGGGCTGTCACTCTTTCTTCTTACTCTAGATCGTGTGGTAGAGCTCGGTTGTAAGAATTCTAACTCCTTAATTATATTTTATTCGTAATACAATGATACCTACATCCAGAAAGACAGTTGGTAAGAGATTGAATGTGACTGTGGAAGAGTTGAGTCGGAGGAACTGGATTTTGCATCATGCTTATGATGAGTAAATGTGAGGTATTTAGGAGATCATGTGTGTACTAAGACATGTAAGATTCTTGATAACTAAGGCATGAATATTTATCCACCCATATGGTAAAAAGCAATGAGAGAATCAGCAAGTAGATACAAGTTACAACAAGTAAAAGAAGAAAGGTGAAGAAGGGTACGAGTTACCTAGTTAGTGAAGATTATCAGTATTTAAAATTCAGGCAGAGAAATATAAGAATTCTGAGTTAACTTAAACAGTAACAGAGGTATGTACAATTGGCCACACCCATCTTAGTTATGCACTATGGGAGCTAACAGATATTGTTTAAGAGAAGGATGGGATATCAGGATCCAGTTGGGGTTAGAGTAATCCAAAATGGTGGGTGGATTGTTAGCATTAGCTGATAGTTTCGAAGGATATTGCAAATATGGTAATAGTTCTCCTTGTGAGACACCTAGATGGCGCACTCTAGAATAGTATAGTCAGATATGAATACTAGAATGTTCAAACAATTCAGAAGATAGGCACTGGAGTCCTAGAAGGGATAAATATTCACCTTAGTATGGCTCAGTTCCTAGTAAAGAGAGAATGTTAGGCGACTTGAAGAGCCAGTGGATGGATCAAGGGGAGTTAAAAGCGAAAGAATATTTTGCTGAAGTTTTCAGAATTAGGTAATAGAAATAAATATTAGCAAGAGAATAATAAGAGAGTAAATGAAGTATTATGAGTAACATGTGATAAATATGTGATAACGGTAAATGAAAATATGATAGGATGATAGAGTCTATAGTCAAGTGAAGGAAAAGATAACATGTTACAGGCCTTGAGACAATAAAGAGTATAAGCCATAAAGTCATATCCTCATTTCGAGAAATGAGTTGGTGACTCCAACGTGATTATCAGAAGAAAAAGTTAGACACCCGGAGTTATTGAAATCAGTATGGGCTAGTAAACAAGATACACTAAACATGAATTAGAGATCTAAATATTCGACAATAGTCGACATCATGAGAATTTTAGAGATTGCGTTCCGGCAATAATGGAATGGACAACAGAAGAGTAACTCTTAAAGGTCATTCAAGAAGATGCTTCCCGAAAGCAAGCAATGTGAGTAGAGTTAAGCTAAGAGACTAAGTGTGCCAATTACACTAGGTGTCACCCTCATGCGTAAGAAATTCAGTTATCATGGGTACAGAAGGGTTACCACAAGGCGAGTAAGATATCAGTGAATATGTTGAAAGACGCCAAAGATGATGAGGTAACTATCGAATAGTAAAGGAAGAATGCGGTAAAAGGGTGAAAGGAATGAGATTGCATTTATTCAGATCCTATAGATATGTTACGACCCCAGAACATTATGGAACATGATGCCAGGGACATGCAATATGGGTTCCCGCATCAGATGTTATTGATAAATAATTATGAATGAACACTTGATATATAAGGAGTCAGTACGAAAGGTAAGTTAAGACAAAGGAAATAACCTAAGAGAGATTACAAGAAATATAGATATGAGAATAGACCAATGAGTAGTTAGTAGTTGATTTAAGAAGAGTCTAGTTATGGCTAGACAAGAAGATACAGATAAATGCAGTGAAACCCAACATAGGGAATTTAGTCTCGTAGATATGATGACATCGTGATCCTTGAGAAATATTCAAATAAGAGTTGGGGTAGTTAAAGGTACCGTATTTGTATTACGGAAATAAAAGAAAGTTCCACTGTGGGTATAGTCAAATTTTTATTTCAGAAGCAACCCTACGAGCACAAGGGCGCAGATGTAAGTAACTAAGGATAATTATAGGCGAGTAAAAACATCAAACATTCAGTCGGGTATACGATGTAAGATCACAATTTACAAGAGTCACAGATTCTCCCCTAAGTACTACAATGAAAGACTAGTTGAGGAAATAAAGAAGAAGGCTTCAACCTAAGCATAGTGACCTAAAGAAGAAATGATCTTATAACGACAATCTCACTACAACATTGTATGCACTCTATAAGAAAGTGACACCTACTATGACTAATGAACGGGAAGTAAAATTAAAAGTAATATTTGAGATCATATAGGTTCCATGGAATTCAAATATGTGTGGGCACTTTGATAAGCCAAGTATTCATGCAAAAAGTGGTAGAACGATAAAGAAAAGTAATTTCTTGCATTTAAAGACAACTGAGAAGGCAAGAAAGGAAATCTATGGTTCTAGCAAGTTAAAGGAAGGTTGCGAGTAGTATAAATAGATATGTGTAGGTAACAAGCTAACGTATGATAGATCGACAAGGTTTTAGGTATATAGGAGTAAGGATAAGAAAAGACGAATGAGAAGGTGATAAGAATAAGTAAGGACTCAATATTAAGCCTATCAAAACAAGAGAGTTGATGGTTTCCGTAAGCTATAGAAAGCTCGGTATAGCCTGAATGAACTCAAAGGAGTCTAAGACTGGGAGCATTTAGAAAAGATGGAATGCTGCCCTGGTAGTAGCATAAGGGTGTAATTGTGATAAATAAGAGGATGACGTTTAGGCCTTTGATTGAGTAATGATTTAAAAAGGGATTTCATGAATTGCACGGGAATAGAATACCCCCATAAAATGAATCACATTGGGATGCTTTGAAATACGATTATTGAAGTATAGTATCGTCACTAGGTAGATCATGCAAATCACTTCAGATATTTCCCGATGAGACGTGAGCCCTAGTGACAATATATTACGTAAGAGGTTTCAAGTTATTAGTGGTAAATTATAGGTCAACATTAAGGTGAATCAATAATAGATGGATAAAAGTTCCAAAGTATGAGAAGAGATTAGTATGCCACTCTTTAGATGAACAGTAATAAGGAAGCATTAAAGGACTTAGATTTATACATATAGGATAAGCAGTGAGAGAGTAACTTGGAGTTGGGTAGCAGACCTTGGTAATAATAAATCTAAGTAAGAGTTATGATATAGTATGACCTACCTAGATATAGTAAAGCCATAAGCGAAGTAAGAGTTATGATGCAGTATGACCTACCAAGATAAAGCCATAAGTTATGATTATGGCTTATGTAGTAAATCCATACACATATATAACCAAGACTCTGAATCAAGATATAGCAATAGTCGTATGTTTGGCAAAGTACCAAGCGAAGAACTTCAGTACACCTACAGATACTAGAGGGACAACTTGTCATAGTTTTATATATGTTCACAAAGTGAGGCCTAGAGATTGGCTAAAATATAAAGGAAAAAGGATAGAAGAGACACATAGGCTTACATACAAGGTCATAGTTGTACATGTTTTGCGACAGAAGGTAGCAACAATTACAAGGTTGGATGAATTCCGACCACAAGTCGTGGTATGAGAAAGAGGCCTAAAGGGGGGAATGCCCTGGCCTTTGGATTTATTCAAAGAACAGTTGCCTAGATGGCAAGAACCATATTAAAGTATTCGTAAATCTATAGGTTATAACACTGATAAGCGCATCAGTCAACATTCGAGGACGAGTGTTCCAAAGGGGGGAATGATGTTACACCCCATATTTTCGTACGTAAAAATATGTCGTAAGTGAATTGATGTAAACTCATAAATGAAATCATATTTTAAGGTACATAAAGTGATTCAATCATGTTACCTTGGAGGTTAAAAACATTAAGATAATGAATAACAAGCACCAAGAGGGTTGGAAGGCTTAGAAGATAAATGAATTGAAGAAAGTAAGTTTCGTCGAAACTCGACAAGTTGGGAATGTTAGAACATGTACTTTTGGGGTGAGACTAGGGTGCTTAACATGTGTTACATTTTGAAGTCAAGCGAGTGGTGGAACAATAGTTGACAAAGGTCATCACAAGTTACATTCATAAATGTGTTGAAATATTAGGTCAAATGTAGCTGAGATTTTCTCCTTATATAATTGGAATTGTGGGACGATACAAATATCAAATTTAAGATATACGATTCTAGTTTTCAACACATTAAACCGTTCTTCGATACCATATCGGAGTATAGAGATATTCATATTTTTACGAGACTGCATAAGCAGCTCCCTATGGGACCCACTTAGGCAGTTCAGAATATCTTGATATATATATATATATGATGCCTAAAGCCCATTTTAACTCATCCATTTTCATACTCTTCAGACCCGAGACTCCTAAAAACTTTCTTTCAAAGTTCTCTCATGATCAAAGACCCAAATTAAGGGCAAACAACACAAATCAATTGTCGGGAAATCCGTGGCACTAGTGAGTTTCGTGTTCTTCTTGCGGTTGGTGATTTTGGTGTGGTTCGAGGTCATGTGAGGGTTTTTTTAAAGTGTTTTATGTTCTTAAAAATACTCTCCCAATGTTTCCATATCAACCCTAGGTGATTGCAAGTCTTCCAAAGTTATTCTAGTGCAGAGAAACACGAATTGATTGCTAGTTTCACTTCCTTATTCTTGTGGCTACGTTGGAAGGCTATTTCGTTATGAAGTAAGCTCAAATTGGAGTTGTTAAATCTGTTTAAAGGTAAGGAACCTCTTACTCAATATGTATTTAAGCTTATCCAAGTTACGGCTAATTCGTTGAAGCTAGAACTTGTGAGATATCGATCGAAAGGCTTGTTAGTAATATTATTGATTCTTGGACTTTTTGGGAGGTGTTCTTGCAGCATTTTATGGCTTGAAAATTTATGGAATAACTTGAGTATATTTTTTTTTTATTATCAGCATTTTACTGAATATAAATAAGAGGTAAAGGGTTCAAAATATAGTGTTATTAGACATGAATCGAGGTTGCCGTTCGACGTGTTATTATGCTGGTTGTGTACCATATAGCCGCTGGTTGTTGTTTGGGTTGTTTGGTGACTTTTAGTATCTTGTGGGATGCAGTACAAATAGGGGAGGTGTTGTTCTTGTATAATATTGGTTTCTACACGTGAGAGTTACAACGCTTATGTGATGACGACGAAGTCGGTTTACTCATTGGAAACGTAAGAAGATCATATTGAGCTTGCTGACGATTGGAGAGAAGATTGCAAAAGTATGTTAAGTCACTTCCTTCTTTCTTTTGGCATGATCTAAAGTGAAATGAATGTAAACTATATGCTATTTCATAATGGATCTACCCTAAAAACTAAGGTTATCCATATTGTTCTTTCCTTATAAAGTTATTTTAAGAAAGTATGTATGATGTTTGAATCCTATTGAGGTTCATATTGATGGTATGAATGTCCATAATGTTAATCTAAGGTTCGACGACCTTAGCTCACTCCGAAAGGTTTAGAACGTGATTCTAGGAGTCGAGCATGCATTATATATGTATCTATTTTACTTTACCGAGTCGGGCTATATTCGGCCGTGTATGTCACCTATTGTGCAATCACGGATCAGTTGGGTTTTACCAAGCTCCACATGGGCGGGTACGATTCTACCGATCCTTATGATGGCCGGGTACATTTTTACCGAGTCCTTTTCGAGGCCGGGTATGATATGATGATGATGATGCCCACAGAGGCGTATGTTTGTAAAATGTTATGAATATATATATATATATATATATATATATATAT
>AWOL01S0393475.1:5482-22106 GCA_000715115.1 Nicotiana otophora
TACTCCAGATGAAATGGAGCTTCGACAATCCTTAGCTGGATATCAACTCTGTCTATGATAAGAGCCTGCCAAACTTGATGCCATAATCTGCAGACATGAATGTAGTGCCCCGATAATGAGACATTAGTACAAAGAAATGTACTAAGTGTGTAAGTAATACAACATATAAATAACATAATTGAAACTGGACAGACATGTACATATGATATACTGAAAGAAATCTGGAGGGTCAATGAGATCCGGGAATCATACTTACCTTATTCTGACTCATAACATATCTAAGTATTGAATTATTCAATTTACCTTACAAAGGATGTAGACTGAAAAGGGAAGGCTTCGTTGGCCGAGAACATCTAATGTCATATATATACATCTAATTCGTGTCATGATATACCTGAACTTGTTCCCATATGCTATCGGTACTGGAAACAATCATATTATGGAAATTCATCTATAACATTCTTCTAGCAACCATACCTTATATTTGAATACTTACCTTAGACAGATCAAACATCTCTAGGGCTACACTGAAACATAAAAGTGGCACTTACGCATTTCATAAGAGACCATCCATAATGCTCACTCATAAACATGAATAACCAGCGGCTCATACGCGTAACATAGTAGACAGACCATACAAGTCATAATACTGAGGTCTGGCTGTGCGTGCAACTGATACTGTCCATAACTAACCTTCATTATGCACCAACGCATTCATAGACCATCCGTAGGGCTTCACTGTACACCTGCACACTCAAAGACCGTTTGTAGGGATCGTGTCTTATAGATACTCATTTCATATCACTCATGTCGACATCATTCAATCATCAATACAGAAACTCATATTCATAAACATATAAGTTCATCAGTAACTCATTAAAGTAACCAATCAATATTCCTTAGCCACATGTTACATCATCATTCGTATTCTATATTATTTAGTCATAAGGAATGTTATAACTATTTTGGAATCGCATTTTAAACCTTATTTCATATTATGATTCATTTTTGGGGATTACATGATTCTGTCTACTTATAGCTATGTAATATTCTTAGCTTGTGGGGATACTCGCTATACATATACATATCCATTCATCAATACGTAATAAGAGTTACGGGATTTACCCTCTATCAACTATATTCTTATTGCTAAACATGTCATATTTTACTTGTAGTTTGAAACTTCGTAAATAGAGTATATCGTCTCTTAAAACCACTCTCATATATAATNTGCTATCGGTACTGGAAACAATCATATTATGGAAATTCATCTATAACATTCTTCTAGCAACCATACCTTATATTTGAATACTTACCTTAGACAGATCAAACATCTCTAGGGCTACACTGAAACATAAAAGTGGCACTTACGCATTTCATAAGAGACCATCCATAATGCTCACTCATAAACATGAATAACCAGCGGCTCATACGCGTAACATAGTAGACAGACCATACAAGCCATAATACTGAGGTCTGGCTATGCGTGTAACTGATATTGTCCATAAATAACCTTCATTATGCACCAATGCATTCATAGACCATCTGTAGGGCTTCACTGTACACTTGCACGCTCATAGACCGTTTGTAGGGATCATGTCTTATACATACTCATTTCATATCACTCATGTCGACATCATTCAATCATCAATACAGAAACTCATATTGATAAACATATAAGTTCGTGAGTAACTCATTAAAGTAAATAATCATTATTCCTTAGCCACTTGTTACATCATCATTCGTATTCTATATTATTTAGTCGTAAAGAATGTTATAACTATTTTGGAATCGCATTTTAAACCTTATTTCATATCATGATTCATTTTTGGGGATTACATGATTCTGTCTACTTATAGCTATGTAATATGCTTAGCTTGTGGGGATACTCGCTATACATATACATATCCATTCATCAATACGTAACAAGAGTTACGGGATTTACCCTCTATCAACTATATTCTTATTGCTAAACATGTCATATTTTACTTGTAGTTTGAAACTTCGTAAATAGAGTATATCGTCTCTTAAAACCACCCTCATATATAATCAACATTTCTTAAATTGTGAGCAACATAACTATCTTCGTGGATCATTATCAGTTTTGTGAATCCAAACGTGTAAGTATTGGAAGTCTTGGCATTCCTTAGGTAGAATCATTCTTATTATTTGGTAAGCTATACATTATTCTACCTTGTTGAACTATTCGGGTTTCAACCTTTCTTAACTTGTGAGCAACGTAACTATCTTCGTGGATCTTTATCAGTTTTTTTAACACAAACGTGTAAGTATTGGAAGTCATGATATTCCTTAGATCGAATCTTTTTTATCATTCATTAAACTATACATTATGCTACCTTGTTGAACTATTCGTGTATAACTATCCCTCAATATACAGACATTGTATTTCTTCTGATTTGTTAGACCATTTGTACATAATATTTTATTCAAGTCTAGACGTCTTGTTACATATAGAAGAAAAGGACCTTTCGGAAGGCTCTATTTACTCCTTAAGAATACATGAGACGGATACTAACACAATCCATTTCAACATTCATACAACTATTTCTACACTCGTGAACAGACCTTGATCGTCGGAATAGTATATATACAAAGACTCGCCGCCTTGAATTGTTTATAAGGGAAACGTAACTTACGGAATCACTCCAAATAAAAGAAAAGAAGACCTTAATATCTCATAATATCCATTCCAATCCTCAAGGTAACTTAACTTGCAACTCTTTTGTCTACAAACAATGAACAATACTATCGTCACAATACGAATGCCATAACTTATCGCACTGAAACGACACACTTTATTATACGATAACATAGACAACACCTCCCCTGTTTATATGAATTCCCAAAAGTTACAACAGCCAACAATATCTCAAACAACATCAACAATACTTCTAATACGCCTTTCAAAACAGTGTAACAATCCCGACGAGCAGAATGCTCAGTTTGTGACTAAACAACTATAGTTTTAAACCACTTATTCCTTCCAAAATTTATCAATAATATTAACTGCCGCATATTCAATTATCCATACTAATTTATATCCACAATACAACTTTAAAACGACCCAACAACAGTCCCACAAGTTCAGCAACTCAAAACTTATTTTTCAGATTACTAAAACACGTTTTCGATATGTCTTTTCTTTCAAATTGAGAAACACAACCAACAATACATAATTAAGCCTCTTCTTATATAAAAAGCCATGAATTCAACTTAAAATTAAGTTTTCAGTCAGCCAACAGTGATGCCATAACAAATAGCATACTACTCTTTCGAAACTCATAAGTTCTAGTCTTTACGATCGAGCTATAACTCATAGAAGCTTAAATAATAGAAAGAGAAGCATAAACATACATTGGAGTGAATAAAACCCATGAAGCCTAGTTCCTATTTGTCCAAAACTATTCCCCCAATGCAGCTACAAGAAGGAGAAAGGGAAAGTAGCAAGCTATCCTGGTTTTTCGACACTAGAATCACGTCGTATCACATGAAATCACCTAGGGTTTGTATGGGATCTTTAGGGGAGGAGTCGTAGGGTTTCAATCTAAAGTTCTTAGTCATAAATATGAGTGAAATAAATGACTTAATATAGACCTTAAAAGGACCCTTGGCCTACACTTTTTGGGGATTTATTTGGTCCTTTCATTAACAAGTAAGTGACACACCTACTTGTCACCTACCAATCTATGCAGTCTTGCAAAAATACGAATATCTCTCTAATCCGATATGGTATTGACAAAAGGTTTAATGAATTAGAAACTACACTCATCGATCTTCAATTATGTAGGTGGATCATCCCGTAATTTCATGTATTGGGAGAAAAGATCTTCTACATTTGACCTTATTTTCAGCGCATTTAAGAACGTAGCTTGTGACGACTTTCGTCGACTTTTGTTTCAGAACTCACTTAACTTTAAAACTTAGCACATGACTATCATACGATTAAAATACCTCATAATATCAAATTTTTATCATGCTAAGAACCATAGTCTCTGTGACACCCCATATTTTCGTATGTAAATGTACATCATAAGCCAATTGATGTAAGCTCAGAATTGAGATCATATTTGAAAGTACATAAAGTAAGCTAATAATGTTACTTTGGAAGTTAAAAATATTAAATATCATGGATACCAAGTACCAAGAGGGTTGGAAGGCTTAGAAGCTAAACGAATTGAAGAAAATAAGTTTTGTCGAAAGTCGATAAGTTTGGAATGTTATAACATGAACTTTGGGGTGAGACTAGGGTTCTTAACATGATAAAGAGGTTATATTATGAGTTATTTTAGACATATGATATTTGTGTATTATGGTTTGAATTCAAGCAAGTTGTGGAACAAAAGTTGGCAAAGGTCATCACAAGTTACATTCATAAATGTGCTAAGATTTAGGTCAAATATAGCTGAGCTTTTCTCTCAATTTACTTTGAATTATGGGGTGATCCACCTACAAAATTGAATTTCTACGAGTTTAGTTTCTAATGCAATAAATTGTTCATCGATACAATATTGGAGTATAGAGATATTGGCATTTTTGCGAGACTGCGCAAGCAGCTCTTATTGGGACCCACTTAGGCGGTGGTCCACCTATTTCACTTTAAAAACGTTTTGGACTACCTTTATTTCCAATTTTTCGACCCAAACTCGTCCCTACACTCCTCCTAACCCTACTAAACAGATACTATGAGGGATTGAAGTGATTACAACATATTTCATCATCAAAAGTTAGTTCTAGTGAAGAACAACCCCTCTCTAAGGTTGTGTTGTCATTGAGGATAATTGTGGGCTGTGTTTGGCTGAAATTTCAAGTTGTTGATACTGGATAAAGTGAGTATAACATCCTAATAATTGTGCTTAATCTTGCTTGTATGTTGGTTAAGTTGTTAGGATGATAAACTACAAGATAATACTTGGATTAGTTTTAGATGATGTTGCTCTTGATGGATTGATTTGAAAGTTGCTCTTATGGACTTTAACTAGCTGGAAATTATGGAAACTAAGTTGGATATGATATTGTTAGTATGATTATGTTAGTTTACATGTCAATCTTGTTGAGGAAATTGGTAACTAGAAAAGAAATGGTTGTCCACAGTGATATTATCTCGTGTTAGGCTATTTCGGATAACTTTGAAATTGAGTACAAGGTTGGAAATCCTTTAAAAGGTATTAGTTATTATACGGGATATATTACTAAGTTCAAGAATGAATGATAATGGGGTTGAAGGGTTCTAAAGGAATTCAATCTGAGCTTGCCGCTCGTCATGATATGTTGATGACTTGTTAAAGATATATTTTGTAACATATTGTTGATGCAACTCTTATTGTATTGCTCTGGTCGTTGTTGTTGGTATATGGTATTGGAGGAGGCCCTTGTTACAAGGGTGATGCTGCCCAAATTTACATAAACGAGCTACTAGCTCAAGTTGCGGACTTAGCCTTTACTGAGCACTGATTTTGAATCTCCTTATGCTATGGTAGATTGAGTTGAATTTTTTGAAACATTTATTGGAAGGTATTAAGGACTCAACGAAGTTAAGGTATGTTAAGACTATTTCTTCTTTCCTTCTGTCATGGTCCATATGATTCAACGAAACGAGCAGACACAAAACTTTCACAAATGACTCTATTCTTATATGTACTTGGGTTGCTTATGTTCCTGATTCCCCATATGTCTAATTATCTTATCGTCTGTTCATGGGTCTCAGAATATACGCAAGTTGATAAAGTTTATTTGTGATATTAATCGAAGGCATATTGATCTTATGACATTCTGAGAGATCTTATTGACTTACTTCATTATGCATTGCATTCATTTATACATGTATATTGACCCATGATCAGATGGAGTTATATACGCATATATTATATGTATACGGGGTATGGGAAAAGGTTATGGCAGTATATATGCACCACCATCTTATCAGCTAGCATACGTTGATGATTTCACCCACTAAGGCTGAGATGATATGATGGGATGCCCTTAGAGGTTTGATGATGTTATGTACGCATAGACCTATGCATGATATGACATTTATACGCATTTGCTTGACATTATAAATATTTCATGATTTATAGAGTTATTCAAACTTACAGGTTGAGCCATTTACTCCATATTTCATTCATGTCTTTTATATACTACTTTTCATGCCTTACATACTTGGTACTTTATTTGTACTGACATCCCTTTTGCCTAGGGATGTTGCGTTTCAGGCTCGTAGGTCCCGATATTCTGCATTCCATGCCCTCGTGTGTATGGATACTTGTATGGCCTTTTAGGAATATGTTTTTGAGTGTATAAATGATCATGTCAGCCTTAGAGGCCCGTAGGTCACATATATAAGTTTCTACATCATGTTGGGTCGTCCTATGTCCAGTATTCTCTTATGTTTTATTCTGGTTATCTCATGATGGCCTTTCAGGCCCATTTACCCATGATTGTGAGATAAGAAAGATACGTCACATTGATACTCGGTTGAGTAAGGCACCGGGTGCCCGTCTCGGCCCTCTAATTTGGGCCGTGAAAAATGTTGTATCAGAGTAGTTTTGTCCTAGGGAATCTACAAGTCGTGTCTACTAGAGTCTTGTTTATGGGTTTGTTGTGCACCACACTTATAAGCAGGAGGCTATAGAAAATTTTGGACGGTTACTCTTTCTTCTTACTCTAGATCGTGTGGTAGAGCTTAGTTGTAAGAATTCAAACTCCTAAATTATATTTTATTTATAATACAATGAAACCTACATCCAGAAAGAAGATGGTTGGTAAGAGATTGAATGTAGCTATGAAAGATTTGAGTCAGAGGAACTTGATTGTAAGAGATTGAATGTGACTATGGAAGAGTTGAGTCAGAGGAACTTGATTCTGCATCAAGCTTATGATGAGTAAATGTGAGGTCTTCAGCAGATCACATGTGTACGAATACATGTAAGCTTCTTGATAAGGAGCCCTAAGGCATGAATATCTATTTGCACGTATGGTTTAAAGCAATGAGAGAATCAGAAGGTAGATACAAGTTTCAACAAGTAAAAGAAGCAAGGAAAAGAAGGGTACATGTTACCCAGTTAGTGAAGATTATCCGTATTTACAATTTAGGCGGAGAAATATAAACATTTTGAGTTACTTTCAGCAGTAACAAAAGTATATATAATTGATTACATACATCTTAATTTTGCCCTATGGGAGCTAGCAGATATAGTTTAAGAGAAGGATGGAAGATCAGGATCCAGTTGGGGTTAGAGTAAACCAAAATTATGTATGGATTATTATCATAAGCTAACTTTTCCGAAGGATAGTGCAAAACGCGATAATAGTTCTCCTTGTGAGACACCCACATGATGCAGTCTAGAATAGTACAGACAAATAGGAATACTAGAATGTTCAGGAATTTCAGAAATAGGCAGTGGAATCCTTGAAGGGATAAATATTTACTTTATATAACTCTCGCCCCTAGGAAAAAAGAGAATGTTAGGCTACCCGAAAAGCCAGTGAGGTGAAGCAAGGGGAGCTAAAAGTGAAAGAATGTTTTGTTGAAGTTTTCAAAATAAAGTGATAGACAAAAATATTAGCATGAGAATAAGAAAAGAGTAAACGAAGCATTATGAGTAATATGTCATAAATGGATGATCACGGTAAATCAAAATATGATAGGATTACAGAATCGATAGTCAAGTGAAGGAAAATACAAGAGGTGACAGGCCTTAAGACAAGAAAAGAGTATAAGCCATAAAGTCATATCCCCATTTCGATAAATGAGTTGGTGACTCCGACGTGATTACAGAAGGAAAGGTTAGACCCCCTGAGTAATAGAAATCAGTATGGGCTAGTGAACAAGATAAACTGAACATGAATTAGGGACGGATGGATTTTGTTATAGTCGACATCGTGAGAATTTCAGAGATCGTGTTACGAAAATAATAGAATTAACAACAAAAGAATAACATTTAAAGGTCATTCAGGAAGACGCTTCTCTAAAGCATGCTCTGTGAGCATAGTTAAGTTTAAGGGAGTAAGTGTGCCAGCTACACTAGATGTCACCTTCGTGCATAAGAAATTCAGTTATCCCTAGTACATAAGGGTTGCTGCAATGAGCGTAAGAGTCCGTGAAGATATGAAAAGATATCAAAGATGAAGAGGTAAAACATTTATCGATAACTCTTTATAGCACTAAATGTCAATATGTCACCTAAAGGGGGAAGGTGGAGTGATATGATATTAAGTCGGAGTTATGTGGTTCAGGCAAATATGGAATAGTAAAGGAAGAATGTGATAGAAAGGCTAACGGAATGAGATTGCACTTTATTCAGATCCTACAGATATGATATGACTCCAGAACATTATGCATCCACGACACCGGGGAGAGACAATAAGGGTTCCAGCACCAGATGTTATTGATAAATAAGTGCAGATGAACACTTGACACATAAGGAGCCAGTGCGAGGGGTAAGTTAAGACAAAGGACATAACCCAAGAGAGATAACGCAGAATATAGATATGAGAATGGACCAATGAGTAGTCTGTAGTTGACTCGGGAGAGCCTAATTATGGCTAGACAAGAGGTCATAGATAAATTAGCAGATCATGCAAGATAAACGTAGTGAAACCCAACATAAGGAATTCAGTCTCGCAGATATGATGACATTGTAATCCTTAAGAAATATTGAGATATGAGTTGGGGTAGTTAAAGGTATCATATAAGTGTTAAGAAAATAAAAGTAAGTGCCATTGGGGAGATAGTAAAAATTTCAGTTCAGAAGCAACCCTACGAGTACAAGGGAACGGAGGTAAGTAACTAAGGATAATTATAGGCAGTGAGAACATCAAAACTTTCTTTGGGTATACAATGTAATAAGCTTGAAGCTTTACAGGAGTTAGAGGATCTCCCCTAAGTACTACCACGAAAGAATAGCTGAGGGAATAAGGGAGATGGCTTCAACCTAAGCATGGTAACTTGAAGAAGAAATGATCTTGTAACAACTGTCTCACTACAATATTGTGTACACTCTATAAGAAAGTGGCACCTATCGTGGCTAATGGACGGAAAAAAGATATCAAAGGTGATATTTGAGATCATATGAGTTACTGAAAATTCCAGTATTCGTGGGCAAGAAGAAAAGCCAAGTATTCATGCAACAAGTGGCAGAACGACCAGGAAAAGTAATTGCTTACATATAAAGACAACTAAGAAGGCACAAAAGGAAATCTATGCTACTAGCAAATTAAAAGAAGGTTACGAGTAGTATGAATAGATATGTGTAGGTCACTAGATAAAGTATCATTTAGTGACAAGGTTTTAGGTAGATAGGAGTAAGGATAAGAAAAGGTGAGTGAGAAGGTAACGAGAATAGGTAAGTCCTCGGGATTAAACCCATCAAAATAAGAGAGGTGATGATTTCTGTAAGTTATAGAAAGCTCAGTATAGCTTGAATTAACTTGGAGGAGTCTAAGACTAGGTGCATTTGGATAAGAGGATGACACTTAAGCCTTTGATTAAGTAATGATTTAAAGAAAAGGTATTTCATGAATTTCATGGGATTAGACTACCCCCATAAGATGAATCACATTGGTATGCTATGAAATACGATTATTGAAGTATAGTATCGCCCCTAGGTGGATTAGGAAAATCACTTCAGATGTTCCCCGATGAGATGTGAACCCTGGTGACAATGTATTACATAATAGGTTTCAAGTTATCAATGGTAGATTATGGATCAACATTAAGGCAACTCAACAATGGATGGATAAAAGTTCCAAAGTATCAGATGAGATTAGGCTGTCATTCTTAAGTTGAACAGTAATGAGTAAGCATTAAAGGACTTAGATACAATAAGCAGTGGGAGAGTAACCTGGAGTTGGGTAGCAGACCTCGGTTATAATAAACCGAAGTAAGTGTTATGGTATAGTATAACCTACCTTCTTCAAATATTCTGGTTGAGCTGAGGCAAAGATTATAATGTCATCAGCATATGCCAAGTGATTCAAAGGGTCAGACCACTTGGGCATACCAAATCCTACAAAGGCTTTGTCCTCAAACGGCTTGTTTAAGGATCTAGATAGCGCGTCTGCTGATAGCATGAACAATGCAAGAGACAGTGGATCACCTTTCTTGACCTTATTCAAATATTCTGGTTGAGCTGAGGCAAAGATTATAGTGTCATTCGCATATGCCAAGTGATTCAAAGGGTCAGACCACTTAGGGATACGAAATCTTACAAAGGCTTTGACCTCAAACAACTTGTTCAAGGATCTAGATAGCACGTCTATTGATAGTATGAACCATGTAGGAGATAGTGGATCACCTTGCTTCACCCCTCTTGTAGACTTGACGAATCATGAAGCTTGACGATTCACCAACAGTGAATACTGATTATTTGATGTCAAATTTCACACCTTGTTGATGAAATATTCTGTAAAACCCATCTTCCATAAAACATGTAGCAAATACTTCCAAGATACCCTATCATAGGCCTTGGCCATATCCAGCTTAATCACCACATTAGCTGGTTTAGATCCAAGTCTTATATCTATGACTATCTCCTGTGTGAGAAGGATATTTTCAAAGATACTTGTACCCTTCACAAATCCATATTCATTAGGAGATATCAAGGCACTCAAGAACTTCTCTAGTCTATCCTGCATCACCCTGGATCTCATACTTTTGAATCCAACTATTTTTTATTCACCTTAATGGTGATCTATAATCTACTACTGATAACTTGAAACCTCTTACGTATTAAATTGTCACTAGGGTTCACGTCTCATCGTGGAACATGTGAAGTTATTTTCCTGATCAACCTTGGAATGATGCTATACTTCAATAACCATAGTTTATAGCATCTAAAAGTGATTCATCTTATGAAGGTATTCTGTGCAATTTATGAAATCCCTTCTCTTTGAATCATTACTCAATTGAAGGACTAAACGTCATCCTCTTATCAATTGTCATGATTACACTCTTATTCTACTATCATGGCAGCATTCCATGTCTTCTGAATGCTCATAGTATTAAACTTGTTTGAGTTCATTCAGGTTAGACTGAATTTTCTATAACTTACAGAAACCATAAGCTCTCTTGTTTTGATGGACTTAATTCCGTGGACTTGCCTATTCTCGTCACCTTCTCACTGATATTTTATTATCCTTACTCCTATATACCTAAAACCTTGTCGCCCTACCATACTTTAGCTTGCAACCTACACGTATCTATCCGTACTACTCGCAACCTACATTTAACTTACTAGCACCACAGATTTCCTTATGTTATTTTGGAACCTCAAGCGAGACATCACGTTGCCTCTAATTCTTCTTTGCTCTCGTAACTAGACCTCATGATACCTGGAAACCATGGGCTTGAAGATGTTCTACTGATGACACCACTATCATTTCTGCATACTGAATCATGACGCTTCTAGCCCTCTATCTGAATTCTATACTATTCACAACCTTTTGTACTTGAGTATCTCGTACCGTCTTCAATTTTACCTTACTTACCTTTAAATCTTGCATCGTATCTTTTGTCTCTTTCATAACCTCCCTTCCATATAGGTTGAATTAACATCCACTCCTTAAAGCTATAGTATAATACTTGCACCTTCAGTGCATGAACAATCTGGCGGAAGCTTCATACGAACTTTTTATGACTCAACTCTATAGCACAATCAGAAAATGAAAGAAGGGTAACGTTTCCAAAATGCCATATAGCCTCTCAATTATAAGTGTGGCACGTAACACACCCTTAAGTGAGACTTTAATAGACACGGCTTGGTAGACTCCCTAGTACAAAACTGCTCTGATACAAATCTTTCACGCCTCAACCTGGGGAGGCGTGGTTGGCACGCGGTGTCGTATTGGCCTGAGCGAAGCACTTTGTAATTCATGATCGTTTGATGAAAACTAGAACATACGTAGACTGACTTGGCTGAATGTATTCTTCCTGTAACTAACATAGGCCAACATGGACACAATACATAATCTATAACTGTAAATGGGAAACAATATATCAGTGAACCATCGTATTCAAAACATGACACACATGCCGTCAAGGCCTGTGACATAGTGTACATAATGAACTTGTGTCTACAAAGCCTCTAAGAGTATTTGAAATCAAAATATGGTCGGGACAAGGCTCCAACCTACCCAAAAGAATATATACATAGGACAGTATAATAACCTCTAGACTTAGTTGTATGCCAGATAAAATGGAGCTTCGCCAATCCTTAGGTTGATATCAACTCCATCTATGATAAGAGCCCGTCAAATGAGATACATGAACCTGAATACATGAATACAGTGCCCCGACGATGGAAAAATAGTACAATGAAATGTACTAAGTATGTAAGGCAGATAACATATGAATAACTTAATTGAAACTGAACTAACATGTACATATGATATACTAAAAGAAATCTGGAGGGTCAATGAGATCCGGGAATCATACTTACCTTATTCTAACTCGTAACATATATAAGTATTGAATTATGAAACTTACTTTACAAAGGTTGTAGACTAAAAAGGGAAGGCNGTCATACTTTAGCTTGCAACCTACACGTATCTATCTCTACTACTCGCAACCTACATTTAACTTGCTAGCACCACAGATTTCCTTATGTTATTTTGGAACCTCAAGCGAGACATCACGTTGCCTCTAATTCTTTTTTGCTCTCGTAACTAGACCTCATGATACCTGGAAACCATGGGCTTGAAGATGTTCTACTGATGACACCACCATCATTTCTGGATACTGAATCACGACGCTTCTAGCCCTCTATCTAAATTCTATACTATTCACAACCTTTTGTACTTGAGTACCTCGTACCGTCTTCACTTTTACCTTACTTACCTTTAAATCTTGCATCGTATCTTTTGTCTCTTTCATAACCTCCCTTCCACATAGGTTGAATTAACATCCATGCCTTAAAGCTATAGCATAATACTTGCACCTTCGGTGCATAAACAATCTGGCGGAAGCTTCATACGAACTTTTTATGACTCAACTCTGTCGTACAATCAGAAAATGAAAGAAGGGTAACGTTTCCAAAATGCCATATAGCCTCTCAATTATAAGTGTGGCACGTAACACACCCTTAAGTGAGACTTTAATAGACACGGCTTGGTAGACTCCCTAGGAAAAAACTGCTCTGATACAAATCTTTCATGCCTCAACCTAGGGAGGCGTGGTTGGCACGCGGTGTCGTATTGTCCTGAGCGAAGCACTCTGTAATTCATGATCGTTTGATGAAACTAGAACATACGTAGACTGACTTGGCTGAACGTATTCTTCTTGTAACTAACATAGGCCAACATGGACACAACACATAATCTATAACTGTAAATGGGAAACAATATATCAGTGAAGCATCGTATTCAAAACGTGACACACATGCCGTCAAGGCCTGTGACATAGTGTACATAATGAACCTGTGTCTACAAAGACTCTAAGAGTATTTGAAATCCAAATATGGTCGGGACAAGGCTCTAACCTACCCAAAAATATATATACATAGGACAGTATGATAACCTCTAGACTTAGTTGTATGCTAGATAAAATGGAGCTTCGCCAATCCTCAGGTTGATATCAACTCCGTCTATGATAAGAGCCCGTCAAACGAGATACATGAACCTGCATACATGAATACAGTGCCCCGACGATGGAACATTAGTTCAAAGAAATGTACTAAGTATGTAAGGCAGATAACATATGAATAACTTAATTGAAACTGAACTTACATGTACATATGATATACTAAAAGAAATCTGGAGGGTCAATGAGATCCGAGAATCATACTTACCTTGTTCTAACTCGTAACATATATAAGTATTGAATTATGAAACTTACTTTACAAAGGTTGTAGACTAAAAAGGGAAGGCTACGTTGGCTGAGAACATCAAATGTCGTATATACATCTAATTCATGTCATGATATACCTGAACTTGTTCCCATATGCTATCTGTACTGGAAATCATCATATTATGGAACTTCATGTATAACATTCTTCTAGCAATCATACCTTATATCAGAATACTTACCTCAGACATATCAACCATCTCTAGGGCTACACTGAAACATAAATGTGGCACTTACGTGTTTCATAAGAGACTGTATGTAAGGCTCACTCTTAAACATGAATAACCAGTGGCTCGTACGCGTAACATAGTAGACCGTCCATACGGCTCATAATACTGAGGTCTGTCGATGCGTTCAACTGATACCTTACATAACCAACCTTCATTATGCACCTACGCATTCATAGACCATCCATAGGGCTTCACTATACACCTACGCATTCATAGACCGTCTGTGGGGATCATCTCTTTGTAAGGCCCCGTAAAATTTTGCAAAGGAAAAATAATTCGTGGTGCCGAACTGCGCTTACGTGTTTGGGTTAGACAATGCACTGGTAAGTAAAGAAATATTTAGGTAGAAAAATGCATTTCTGTGGCCCACTATGCGGCCGTAGAATCACTCTATGGACCGCATGATGGTCGCAGAATGAAGTAGGGACGAGGCAGTTTGGCGAAAGTCTACAGTGCATTATGCGACCGCAGACCAGTTCTGCGGGTCGCATAACTATCGCAGACCCAGGTAGATTTTTACCAATTGTTTTGCATCAATTCTGTGATAGCATATGCGACCACATATCAGTTCTTCGATTGCATATACGACCGCATACCTTATTCCGGAGCTTTATTTTTGGGTTTTTATAACCCGACCCTACTTTGTTAAATAGACGATTTGTATCATTTTTGATCTAAAATCTGACATTTTAAGAGTGAGAGAGTGACCTAGAGTGAGAGAGTGATCCTCAATTGTCCTTCAATTCTTACTCGAATATTTGAAGATTAACAGGAAAAACTCATCAAGTCTTCATCCTAGAGGTAAGATTCTACACCTTAACCCCTAATTTCGAAATTATCTGAAAATGGGTAATTAGCAAGATAATATTTGGGCATGAGAGTTATTTATTTTACATGCATGTGTTATCAAAGGGGTGTAGGAAGATTGTTGAACTAACAATAGTACGGAATGGGTCGTGGGATGATTGAATCCTCCATAAAAGGACCTTGAAACCTTAATGCACACTTAGTGTTAGAGAAAATGCTCAAATGAGCTAGACCCATGATCATCTTCCTAATTTTGGTTCAACTTGTTATATTTCTAAAATAGATTGAAGTTTCTAAGAATTCCGGAATATTTTAGAATATAAGGAAGCTCAATTGAGGTATATTGGCTAAACTCTTCTTTAACAATTGGAACCCCAATATCTTTGTAAGTTCCAAGATATTTATTACAAGTTGAGTATTCCGAATAAGTTTTGTGACAAAGATATATGTTCAATTCGTATTTCAAATGCTCTTATCATATTGTATTATAAATTGAGGATGTGTTCCAAACTATGGATTGTGTAGCTACGTGTTATGATTCCAAGTCATGATTTATGTGGAAAACTATTATGCCAAATTGTATAGAGATTGTGATTGGGGTTACACCTCCACCCGCATATATTGGTATGAGGCAGAAGAGACGTTTTGTGTTTGATTTTGGTATTGTTGTTGCACCACCACCCACATATACATATTGGGGTGAGGCGGCATGGCCGCTTTGTGTAGGTATTACTATCCTTGATGCATTTCCACCCGTATGTATTGGGGTGAGGTGGCATAGCCGCTTTGTGTAGGTTTTTGGTACTTTGGTTATACCTCCACCCACATCCATTGGGGTGAGGCGGCAGGGCCGCTTGAGTAGAGTTTTGGTATTGTGCTTACACTTCCACCTGCATACATTGGGGTGAGGTGGCGGCGCCACTTTGTGTGAAAATGGTAACAAAGGATCTCACCTTAAATTCTATAAATGTTAATGACTGCTCTTGATAAGTTTGCTTTGGTTTAAACGGCTATCTATGCTATTCTATTGTCGCCCTGGTTCATCATATTCATATTGTATTTCTGAGTTCTTAAATTGTTGTTTGGTTTTAATACTAGTACTATTCGATATGTACAAACGTCCATTTTGGTGGGGGCACTGCATCTTTAACGGATGCAGGTGGTTCTACAACAGAGGATACTGACCAGTGAGAGCAGTGCTCATTCTTCTCAGCTGACTTGGTGAACCCTATCTCATTCGGGGGTTGTGCATCTTTTGTTTTGTATGTGTCATTGTGTTTTAAGGTATAGCCGGAGCCTTGTTTCCGGAACTATCATTGTACTCTTTAGTATTTTTAGAGGCTTCGTAGACTAAGTGTGGGTTGTGTATGGGTGTTGAGAATGTTAAAAAAGTTGTGTTGTGATTAAATCACTTGTTCCACTTTGAACCATGAAAGGGTGTGTGTGTGTGTTTGGAGACTTATTAATGGAGTAACTAATGGTAATGAATTCGTATTGTAGACATGATCACCTTATTGTCTAATTAACGAAAATGTGTGTTATCCTTACTCATAGATGAGTTTGGGTAGAAGGAAATCTAACAGGCTTGCTCGGCCGGGTTCACTCGGTTGGGCGCCGGTTGTGCTCCCCAATTTTGGGGCATGACAAACTTACATACTCATTTCATATCACTCATGGAGACATCATTCAATCATCAGTTGATAAACTCGTACTCATAAACATATAAGTT